>MU790385.1:19806-114716 GCA_026770625.1 Nicotiana glauca
GTTTTGTTCTCCTTGGAAATAAACTTAACTTCCAAACCTTTTCACTGGAAAGGGGATCAAGGATGTTGCATGTGATTGGATGAACTTAAAATTTTAAGTAACGTGAAAGAAACTCCATGGACGAAGTGTCTGGTTTTATTGTTATTCTTTTCAAATTGTTGTAAATTCATTTTATTGGCCAATTTGTTTTTCTCATATACAAAATTTGGTTCATTATAATTATTTATCCTCCGCAATGAACAACTCAATTTGGGCATATTCAAAATGTCTTAGCTTTTTCTGTAGTGACAAAATTTAATTAATTTAACCTCTATGATTTTTGCTACTGAATGATAGAAAATGAAGTAGAGGAAAACAGGAACTTCTTAGCAAAGGAGGAAGGAATATCTTAATGTAGATATGTGATATGATGAAGGGGGAAAGTTATCACACATTATAATAATAACAACAACAACAATAATTCAGTATAATCCTACTTAGTGAGGTCTCGGGAGGATAGTATGTAAGCAAACCTTACCCCAATCCTAGGGCAGAGAGACTGTTTCCAAATAGAAACCCGATATTCTTCCCTCCAAGAACTTCCCACCTTGCTCTTGAGAAGACTCGAACTCACAACCTCTTAGTTGGAAGTGGGGGTTGCTTACCATCAGAGCAACCCTTCTTGTCATCACACATTATAATAAGATGAGAGATAAAAGTACCAATATGATTAATTATGAAAATTGATCTTAGAAAAAAGATTAAGTGGTATATATATTACCTGAGCAATGCATCCACCAAGTCCCATGCCTTCGAAAAATTGATGAAAAGTCAAAGCACCAACAAGAGGCCTTATGGTTTTGGGACTTTCAGAAGCACCCAAAGCTATTCCTATTATCACAGAATGCACTATTATCCCCATTTCTAATACCTGCATGCCCCAGGAGAAATGGAGAAATGTTAATGATAATAGAGTTTAACATTTATAAACAAATAATGTAGAAATACATATTTATCTGAATCTATTTAACTAGATACGGAGTTCAAGAAAAGAGAGAAGTCGTTTGAACTTGTGGTGTAAAATTATGAGACACGTATATTTTTTGTGGCTATAAATCATAACAACAACAAACTCAGTGCAATCCCACGCATGGGGTCGGGGAAGGTAATGCGTACGCAAACATTACCCCTATCTTATGAAGAAAGAGAGATTGTTTCTTATAGAAACTCAGCTCAATAATGGTGAAAAAGACACAATAAACAAACAGTAAAAACGGCAAATAGCAGAGCCTGTAATAGCAAAGAATCTAGAAATACGAAAGCTAGAAGAAGTGCGAAAACAACCAGCAATAATATAATGCCACATCATCGTCTAACAACAAGGAACTCGGAATAGGAGAATACAAGAGTAGTATTAATATTACTAGTACGACTAGAAAGACTTTCGACTACTTGTCAACCCACAATCCTAATTCTCGACCTGCACCCCTTTCTATCAAGAATCATATCCTCAGTAAGCTAAAGTAGTGTCATGTCCTGCCTAATCATCACTCTCCAATATTTCTTAAACTTCTCTCTACCTCTCCTCTGACCAGCCATGGTTAACCTCTCACATCTCTTTTTATTTTTTGCGAATTGGAAATATATAGGACAACGAGGGTTGGTGAGGGAAGAATAAACAAAAAGGAAGAAACAAGAATTATCAATGAAAATAGCTCCGCGAATTCTATTATCCACGAATAAAATAGCTAATCCGAAAAAACTTCCCTTTTTTCTGATGAGTTGAACAATATATTGTTTAAGTTCTCGTTATGATAACATATTGTTGACTTAAGTATAAAATTCTCAAATCTCTACGGCATTGAAAATTGTTTATGTCCATGCTATTGCGGACTTGATTACAAAAAAATTGTGCTTTCGCCGTTTCTTTTGAGTAAGTGATAATGGAGTTAGGGTTACCTGAGATACAACACGATAACGAAGGAGCTCAGAACTGGAATCACTCATCAGTGATGCTGAACCAAGTGCATTGCCATGTGAATGAACATGAACAGCTCCTCCTTCATCTCCAGATTGAGCCACCAATCCAGTTTTCGTATCATTTTTGTTACTGAAATATGAAGTTGCATAAGTATCCACCATTAGAGTTCCCATAGCAGAAACCATTGCAATAAATCCACTAAAAGGAAAATTTCCCCATGGATTCTCTTTCAAACATGGCGATGTTAAGCTTTCAAATGCATCGGGGAGTACATGTATAAACCCTGTCGCGAGGATCACACCCGCCGCGAACGCTTTGATTATGAAAAAGAAATTCTTCTCTGGGCTCAAAGCTGGAATTGCTTTTCCTAGTACAGGAATACAAACCCCAATTGCACTGGCTACCAAAATCGAAGCGATTGCTACCATTTTATATTTCAGTGCTTCAGTTTTGTTCCTTTCTTCATCCTCAGAATCACATGTACATTCTCCTAATACTATAGCAGGTAAAAGAACGAGAAAGTAAAAGAAAATAACATTTTTTAACTTTGCCATGGCTGTGGATAATTTGGGTGAGAGAAAACCACGAAAGAGTTGCACAAGTTTGATTATTTATATAGAACAAAACGTCATAAGTTGAAAATGAAAAGTAGTCCTATTAAAATACGCTCATACTTGTTTCAAATTGCGGATTTGTAGGAAACAAGAACTAATAATATGCCAAATTATGAAGACACAATGTAGACACTATAGTATGTGAAAATGAAGGGATAGTGAAAGAATAAAAGAGAAGTAGAGCAAAAGAACAAGTCTAACCACACCAGGAGTCCAAAAAAATGTCGACATATATAGCTACAAATCTTAATTAAGGAATTTGATATTAAGAGGAGACCTAGTTAGTAGTCAAGATGTCGCTGTTGTGGCAAGTTTATTAGTTTTTTTACCTCCTCGTGAATTCCTCTTTATTAATATTATATTTTTCGCAAATTAACCTCGTATAATCCTCTTAATTAATTAAAGTTATTATTCTATTATTTCTTAATTAGATTGGTTTGGTTAATTCTTTCTGATTAAATTAAGTAATTCCGCACATCTAAGATGTTCTCGTCCATTTTTCTTGAATTTGTCGTCAGAAATATGTTAAAATACAAAAGTAATACTTTTGAATCGTAGCTCATCTATTGAGATGAGGTTATCACGTTATCACTTGACACTTGGTGTTAGAGCAATTATATCGAAGACTGATTAATTGTATTTTCAGATTTCTGTTCATACAGATTTATAGATGGCATTCACATTTAATAAAAAGGACAAGAAAAAATAGTTGTTTGATTTTTGGTTTGACTTTGCGTTTGTTTTTTATTTTTCATTTTTTGGGGCTAGAATTTATTTTATGTTTCATATTGGAGACTTCTGTCATTTGTTTGTTGAGAAAGTATCATCAAAACAAAGTAGTACTATTAGTTTTAGTCAACTGAATTTCTTCCATAATTAAATCTACCACTTAATAGCTTATTTGGAGGGTTGTTATGTATCGTTTCAAAACATATAGTACAATATTATATTTTATTGTACTGATAGATTGTGTTGTTTGTCGTTATTTTATAATGTCATACATCAAAAATATAAAGAATAAATTTGTAATATTACAAAAAAAAAAAGTAACGTACGAGGTTAAATTATTATATAAAAATATAGGATAAATAATAAAATATAATTATTTAATAATAAAAGAGGGCAGAAGATAGAAAAATATAAGGTAACGATGCATCCACATCAAATCAATCGATATTCTATAAAGTGACATTTTTCGTCATTACGTAACAATGAATATAACGATACATTACAATGCAACAAGTAACAACCAGAGGCGGATTTAGGGGGGCGGAAGGGGGTTCACCCGAACCCCCTTCGTCGAAAAATTGCACTCTATATATAAGACAAAATCTATTTTTTACCTCTACATATTAAGTTTTGAACCCCCTTAAGACAACCCAAAAGTGTAGTTTAGTGGTCCAGGGGGGTTCAAAACCTTCATAAGGCATTGATTCAATTCCTACTAGGTAAAAAGAATATTTGAACCCCATTCGTAAAGATCCTGCCTCCGCCACGCAGGGGCGGAGCCACCTTGTCCCAAGGGGTGTCAACCGACACCCCTTCATCAAAAAATAACACTGCGTAAATAGGTATTTTTTTTAAAAATTGAATATATACAAGGGGTTGACACCCTTTGACACAAGACAAACTCTTAGTGCAATGGTCAAGGGGTGTCAAAATTTACACAAGGTTACAAGTTCCATTCCCGATAGTAACAATATTTTTTATTTTGACACCCCTTTGTATAATTCCTGGCTTCGCCACTACCGCCACGGATAACAATCCAAATAAGCTGTTAATGTTTAAACTACTAGTTTATCAGTGAATTATCAGTAGGAATTGAGGCAAGTATAATTAACTTTATGCTTTATCCATGCAAACAAATCATTTTGCTACTTAAATATTAAAAATATATTATTTCACTTTTTTCTTCCTGTCGAAAGAATGGGAACGAGGAAATAATCTCGTTTATTCACTTGCAATTTGAATATAAAAATGATAATATATCCTGTCAAGAGGAGTTGAAAAGGAGTTTCATAAACTTCCAAAATATTCTTCGACCATATCAGTGTAGTTTCTGGGCCAAAACGCGTCCCTTAGCCGTGTCAAATCAATTATTTTTTAAATGAGATTTTATATGCCATATAGTAAATTATATTATTCTATATGCTTAATTTTTTAAAATAATTATTATTTATATACCTAATTATTATTTATATACATTTTAGAAGTTTTAATGGTATTAATTAGTCTCCTAATTTATATTCTCACTTCCCCCAAGTTTCTCTCTCCAAATCTCATCCTCCCACCCACATATCAAACCACACCCCATAATTTTCTCTTCAATCACCCACTATTTCCTCTTCTAAAACCAGCGAAAATCGGTAATCCTTCCACTATTGACAACCATTAAAAAACTTTGAAGCTTTGAATTCGAATTTCGATTTTCAAAAGACATTGTTTGTTTGGATTAGACGTTGTTGCAAAGAATTGAGAATTATCTCTACGTCTCTCTATATCTCGTAATCCCAAATTTCAATAATATAAAGCAAAGAAAAAGAGAGCAGCAATTCCACCATTGATAGTCATTAAAAAACTTTGAAGCTTTGAGTTCGAATTTGAGTTTTCAAAAATCATTATTTGTTTGGATTAGGTGTTGTTGCAATAATTGGGAGTATGATTTGGAGTTTATATTTTAATTTTGAGGGGTTTTGGTGAAAATTAGACTTGATTCTGGCTGAATTTCAGATTGAAACTCGAAGAAGAAGAGGAAGAAGAAGAAGAAGAAGAAGAAGAAGAAGAAGAAGAAGAAGAAGAAGAAGAAGAAGACATGACATACATTATATTGCAGAAATTGTAGTAAAATTGTAGAAAAATTATATTATGTTGTTTATTTATTTTTCTTTTATTCATTTAACTATTGTATGAAAGTTGAACAACATTGTATAAAAATTATATTTAAGTTGTATGATATAGTAGTTGTATATAAATTAGTAGAAATAATGTACGAAAATTATAGATAAGTTGTATAATATATAATTAGTTGTATGAAATTTATTTTTACTATGTATAAATCATATACAAAATATACAAAAGAGATATTGTATAAAATCTATATTTAAGTTATATGTTATTGTAGTTATATTTTAATTGGATAGAAATAATGTGTGAAAATTATAAATAAATGGTAGATAAATCATATACAAAATATTGTAGGCATATGTTTGCTCAAACTGTGAGAGTTTTAATCTGCTTATTATTTTCTTTTCACTTTTCTTAATGTGGAATGATCTCTTAGTAAGGTTACAATAAAACTTAAATCTTCTCGAAGAAGGTGAAGATTGTAGCGAAGATTCTTATGCTCCAAAAAGTGGTTTAATACTATGTCCTGAAAATCAGATCTAAACCCTCGGAGTTTATTTTCTTTTGGCGAAATGGCTTCCTGGTCAATTACTAAGGCTTCACCCATAACCTGCAACAACGATCAAACGAACCCAATCGGTCCCTCCTCCCTGTCGCATGGACCGACTTTGGTGGTCAGTAGCGGGATCTGCGTAAGGGTTGATTTCGTATTCGGATGCCAACCCTCCATTTTGTGATTTGCCGGAGAGTTTGATGACAATCATATATGCTTTGTTCTTGCTCTGTGTCCGATGAATACATAAGTTAATTGTACGAAGTCTTCACAACTATGTTTCTTCATGTTAGATTCGGATTCAAACACACACAAGATAAACAGATCTGTCCTTTTTTTTCCCATCTCCATTAGAGAGAGGTTTTGAAGCTCTTCACTGCACAATAATGGTGGATTTATGCTCGAAAAAATACCTCAAATAAATCAATGACCTGGCTTCCTAAACATCATAATATCTCCTACACCTACTAACCTTTGTCTCCTTCCCCATTAAAACTGCGGTAAAATATCCAAAAACATATTATCCTTAAGAACCAAAATAGACAATTATTTTTCTTCATTAAAAGCTTCTCTGCAAAAAATTAAAATGAATATCATTTTTAATTTTTTCTTATTCGAGGGATTGTCCATAGCAAAATCACGACTTAAATGAGTTTGATCTTGAAATGGAGAGATCTTTACTGGTCTGAACAAGATAATAGAAGATATGAAGTCCGTCAGGATCTTTACTGATATGCACATTCATCAGTGAACCAATCTTAGGTGTAGTGAATGATATGTGCTCATTCCACATCACTATCTCAGGCTCCTGCCTCCTAATTCTATCATTGGTGAAGAAGAAAATAAGGGAAATAAAAGAAAAATTAAAAATTAAAAATTTATTCCAGCACAGCTATGGGTTTTTTTTTTCGCGCCCTTGACGTGTAACAATTCCATTGGTCATTTGCTAACTGGATAAACACGTCTATCAATGTGTAATACACGCGCGCATGGTCAATGGTCAGAAGTGTTTATTAGTTATAGGTTTCACGAGTTTGAGTGAGATTAAAATTTATGTATCGGCTTTCAAAAATCCCATAAATTTAAGTGACCAGAAAGTCATTTCAGCTATTTCTTTTGTTCTTGCTTTTTGTCGAAGGCTCATCACACAGACAGTAAGTTAATGTTCCATCATTCTCTTTTTTTTTCCTTCTCTTGCATTTTTCAAAGCTTTACTTGTTTCAGAAAACCACTGTATCTTTAGTATAAGTGGTAGATTTTACTTGTTATTCTTGCTTTGACTCTAATCCTCCGTTATACCATTACAGAAAGAGTGATATATGAGTGTTGGAGTACTCTACCAAGGCATTCGTTAACGTTATACCATAAATTTTGCCTAAGTTTAAAAAAGAAAAGAAAAGAAAGGAATATAGGCGGTGTCCGTGCTCACACTTTGTCAACTCTGTCTTTTATTCTTATACTATAATTTTTCCATTTCATATGCTCGAAGAACTGAAAATAAGTTCGACAAGAGAAGATTCTTATGCTCGAAGAAGGTGAAGATTGCAGAGATGAGACTGCCGATGATTGCCGAAAAATAAGGAAAGAGAAAGAGCATAAAAAAAAAGCAATAGGGTGTAACTAAATCTCTTGATTGAACCCACTAATAATAGATTTGGAAGTCTTTTAAGGTGGAATAAATAAATTTTATAAATAAAATTTGTGTAGGTCAGATAAATAACAAAACATAAATATTTATCGCAATAAGGTTTCAAATAGTGTATAGGAATGAAAAAAATCTCAATTTTCAAAAAATTTCATGAAAATACTTTTAGGTTTGCAAATATTACTATCATTATTTATTAAAAAAATCAAAATATATTGTTTTACTCTTTAACCAATCATAAAAAATTATTATTACTAATCTTTAACAAATATTTTTTCGAAAGATATTTTTCACTCTTTAACTAAACACCGAAAAATACTCTTTTAGAATAATATGTTCTAAAAAATAAGTCATTATCCGGAATATTTTTAGAATTATGTATAGGGTCAAATTTGACCTTCAATGTCTCTATACCGATGGGTACGCCCATTGAGCATACATTAACTAAAGCAAGGGTACGATTTGGGCGTGGGGACAGATGCGACGTCGTTTAAAACCCAGCGTCCTCAATAGGAGGACATTGACTACTTTTGTACTTTTATGATTATTTCAAGGAAGGCCTCCCTCTATATAAAGGAGACCTTCACATTGTAAAGGGGCATCATTAATATTATCGAATAATACAACTCTCTTATTTTCTCCTACTCTCTATCTCTACATCTAACAAGCATATATTCTCGAGTTCATACTATCAGATCTACTATAATAATTTCATCTCTTCTATCTCTAGGTTTTATTATATTTGATTACGATTTACCCTCATTTATTTTTGATTTTTTTAAAGCTTACAAAGTATATTGATAACTTTTGAGCCAAACAATTTGGCGCCGCCTGTGAAAATTTGAGAATCAAAATCATAGTATCCACCTAGAGAACAACCAACTACCATTCTCTACACCACACGGAAAGATGGCCGAAGATAACACAAGATCAAAAGCAATAGTGGGTGTTATAAACAAGCTCCTCGGTCCTCTCAACGGGGCCAGTGACGAGGGTATCTTGAATACAACCCCTAACACCACACCAGGTGCAGAGATCTCACCTTCTCCATATGAAGATCTGATGATCTTGCATGAAAAAGAAGCTTCCACATCTACGGCTAAGGAAGAACCCTCGGTGGTCAAGAAGCTACTAGAAGAATGGCTAACAAGTACTTTAAGTGGCTTGGTTGAGAAGTCACCGCAAAGTAACGTCAGGTGTATGCCAATGGTAAGCATCACTACTGCCATGGGTGAACCTGAGGTTGTACGAGCAAATAACAAACCCATTGAAGCACAGGCCAACGATGGCACGCTAACATCTATCCTAAAGAAGATGGAAGAAATGGAGAATGAAAACAAGGCGCTTCGTGACTAAATGAAAGAGCATCACGAGAGGGTAGACAAGATCCCCGGTGCTCCTAAGTTGCTACCAAAATGCAACGTGGGAAGGTTCATCGAACAACCATATACCGAAGAAGCGGCCCCTTACTCTATCCTAAAAACTTCAAGATGCCACCCTACTTGAGGGTATATGACGGAACCACATATCTCGAGGATCATTTGATCCACTGTCACACTTGTGAAGGGTAACGACCTATCAAAAGAGCATGTACCATCGGTGCTGCTGAAGAAGTTTGGTGAGACGTTGATAGGAGGTGCCCTAACGTGGTACTCTCAACTACCAGCTAAGGCAATATTAACGTTCAAGGAAATGATGGATAAATTCGTCACCGCCCATTCAGGAGCAAAGAAAGTGGAAGCAAGGGTCAACGACATCTTCGCCATCAGGCAAACCACGGAGGAAGGACTCAGGGACTTCCTAGCCAGGTTTAATAGGATAATGATAAGTCTGCCAAACGTATTGGAAGGTATGGCAGTTGCCGCTTTCCAAAACGGGCTAAACAGGGACGGTTCGAGGGCAACCAAGAAGCTACTAAGCTGCCTTATGAAATATCCCCATACCACATGGGAGGAAATCCAGAATGCCTATTGCGCTGAAGTACGAGCAGACGAGGATGATTTTAATGGGCCGACCCAATGACTAACAATGATATACTTAGAGACAAAGAAGAATTGATGCAATGAAAGATGGCGGGAACAACTCCCACACTCCAACAAAGACTAGCACCATCCATATGCCAGATACTCCCATCCACCACCAAGGCATACGGACGCTCTACAATGATACGTCGCCCTACTCCGAAAAGAAAGAGGTACACCTCCTTTATTATCTTCCTATAACTTTTGTGTGTCTCCTTCAGAAATAGTGTATGCACTGGAGAAGCTGGTCACCAAAGTGCCGTGGCCGCAAAAGATGAAATCAGACCCCGCCACAAGGAAATCAAATATCCTATGTGAGTTCCATCTGGAACGGGGACACAAAACCGAAGGCTGCATAGGACTACGGCAAGAGGTGGCTAGGATGTTGAACCAGGGATACCTGAGGGAATTACTCAGTGACAAAGGTAAAATAAACTTTGCACGTGGGCGGGAACAACCACACGGGCTGCCGAAGCTGCCCTCCCCAGCACGCACGATAAATATGATTGTCGGAGGCGGCGACGACTCAGCAATCAATCACGTCAAGTTCGCCACCACGCACAAACTAAAATGGACCATTGACTATGAACGGTATGACGACTTCGAAATGCCGATGGTTTGTATTTCCCTCATTACGATGCTTTAGTTATCACTTTACGTATCGCCGATACGGATGTTAAAAGAATCATGATTGACGACGGAAGTGGCGCCTGTATTATCCACCCGAGGGTCCTCGTACAAATAGGACTCGAGGTAAGGTAATACCGCATTGCATAACACTAACTGGTTTTAACAATGTAGTGGAACGGATATTCGAAGAAATATCACTACCCGTTTTAGCAGGAGGAGTCACGGTGGAAACAACTTTCCACGTGATGAACCAGGAAACAACCTATAACATCATCATAGCACGCCCATGGATACATGCCATGCGAGTGGTCCCTTTAAGTTTTTACCAAGTGATCAAATTCCCCACCCCGTGGAGGGTATTCAGCATTCGATGCGAGCCGCGCACCGCACATGAATGCTATAAAATAGCTCAAGATTGCACCCACACCAAATAGCTAAAAGGGGTGAGTGCAGAAGCATAGCAATCAGCTATGTCGTGGACTAAAGTCAACCTGACAACGGGCGCCATCAGAGACCCCGACATCATTGAAGCTTGTAAAGCAACAGTCGAAGATCTCGACCCAGTTCAATTGGATGATATTGACCTCACAAAGAAAGCCTACATCGGGCACGGCCTCACCAAACCTAGTAAGTATTGTGAATTCCTAACTAACCATGTTGATTTATTTGTTTTTTCCCATTCAGATATGCCGGTAATCCCGTGAGACATCGCTACCCACAAGCTGAGCGTCGATCCATTACACCCACCCATGCGATAGATGAGAAGGAAATTTAACGCCACTATCAATGAAGCGGTCAGCGAGGAAAGGGACAAATTACTGGCCAACGGTTCCATCAAAGAATAGAAGTACCCCCAGTGGGTCGCCAATGTCGTCATGGTAAAAAAAAATGGGAAGTGGAGAATGTGTGTGGATTTTACTGATCTGAACAAGGCATGCCCGAAGGATTCATTCCCACTACACCACATCGACCAATTGATCGATGCCATCGCGGGACATGAACTGTTGAGCTTCTTAGATGCCTACTCCGGCTACAATCAAATCATGATGGCTGAGGAGGACCAGGAGAAAACAACTTTCATCACCCACCAAGGGACATATTGCTACAAGGTAATGCCCTTCGGGCTAAAAAAATACGGGGGCTACGTACCAAAGACTGGTCATCAGAAATGTTCAAAGAATAGCTCAGTAAGACCATGGAAGTCTATATCGACAATATGTTGGTGAAGTCGACAATGAAAGAAGACCACATCGACCATCTGAAAGAAGCCTTTGAAATATTGAGAAGGTACGGGATGAAGCTGAACCCCGAGAAATGCGCCTTTGGCATAGCCTCGGGAAAATTCTTAGGATTTCTCATGTCTCAATGCGGCATCGAGGTCAACCCAAATCAGATCAAGGCGATAGATGCAATACCTGAGATTCTGAACAGCAAAAAATAGGTACAAAAACTGAGGGGGCGAATAGCTACCCTATCCAGATTCATCTCACGGTCCTCCGACTGGTGCCATAAATTTTTCAATGTATTGAGAAAATACAACCGGTTACAATATAATGAGGAATGCATTGAAGCTTTGAGAAAATTAAAAGCATACCTATCTTTGCTACCATTACTGGCCAAAGCGAGTCCAAGCGAGCCCCTGCTGGTATATCTGGCCGTCTCCGAGGTCGCCGTTAGCGCATTCTTGTTTTGCGAAAATGAAGGTACGCAATCTCCTATTTACTATATTAGCAAAACCTTAGTGGACGCCGAAACACGGTATCCACACCTTGAAAAGTTAGCCCTGGCATTGGTCGTAGCTTCACGAAAGCTCCGACCCTATTTTCAGTGCCACTCTATAAAAGTAGTAACGACCTTTCCCTTGAGAAGTGTCCTACATAAGCCTGAGTTATCAGGCAGACTCGCCAGATGGGCTATAGAGCACAATGAGCACGATATCTCATATCACTTGAGAACCGCCATCAAGTCGCAAGTACTTGCCGACTTTATAGCCGATTTCAGTTCAGAAATACTGCAAGAAGCGAAACTGGAGGCACGTCGTACCTCCTCCAACACCGACCTATGGACTCTTTACACTGATGGCACCACTAATGCCTCAGGATCAGGACTGGGACTCATTCTCGAGGTCCCCATGGGCGAAATAATTTGCTAGTCCGTGTGGTGCCCCGAAATGAATAACAACGAGGCCGAGTACGAGGTTGTTATTGCAGGTATAAAACTAGCCATCAAATATGGGGCTCGATGACTCGTTCTCCACTACGACTCCTAACTCGTAGTGAATTAGATCACTGGGGCTTACCAAATCAAGGAGCAAAGATTTCAAAAATATCAGTAAGAGATCCAAAAGTTAATGACTGAGTTCGACGAGTGCCACTTTGAACAAATTCCAAGGGCATGAAACGTTAAAGCAGACGGTTTGGTAAAATTGGCCGCAACTACTAAAAACTTCAACAAAGAAAGCGTGGTCACCCTCCTCCATTCAGCCATTGATCACACTGAGGTACTCTATTTAAATTTGACTTAGGATTGGCATAACTAATTTGTATCCTTCCTGCATGATGGTACACTTCCAATCGACAAAAAAAAAGCAAAGAAGCTCTACGTACATGCCGTCTGGTATTGCATGATAAACCACGAGCTTTACAAAAGGATGTTTGGCGGACCCCTGGCCAATTGCCTAGGGCCGCACCAAATGAGACTAGTACTCGAAGAGGTATAGAAGGGTCACTGCGGTGCCCATACAGGCAACCACGCCCTCGTACGCTGCATAATACGAGCCGATTATTATTGGCCCACCATGAAGAAAGAGGCAGCAGAATACGTTCGTCGATGCGAACAATGCCAAAAGTATGCCCCCAAGATACACCATAAGCAGAGTCCCTCCACTCAGTCACTTGCCCATGAACTTTCATCAAATGGGGAATGGACATAGTCGGTTCCCTACCAGCGGGATGAGGAAAGGTACGATTTTTATTAGTTTTAGCTGACTATTTCTTCAAGTGGGTGGAATCATGTGCGTATGCCCAAATACGCGAACAGGAAGTCATGGCCTTCATATGGAAGAATATCATCTGCCGTTTCGGCATCCCCAAGGAAATCAGCTGCGACAACGGACGACAGTTAGTCGGCCAGAAGACGACGGAATTCTTCAACAAATGGTCGCCAACGGCCAAGCAGAGTCTTCCAACAAAACAATATTGAACATACTGGAAAATAAACTCGAGAAAGCCAAAGGGCTATGGCCCGAGCTACTACCAGAAGTGTTTTGGGCATACCAGACCACAGCAAAATCCTGCACAGGAGAAACACCATACTCACTGGTCTACGGAACCGATGCAGTCATACCAATCGAAGTCAGCGAACCAAGCTTGAGGTATTCACATACCAGTGGAACAGAGAATGACATAAACATGCTTCAAGACCTCGACAAAGTCGAGTAAAGAAGAGAAATGGCCCACATAAGAATGGTGGATCACAAACAACAAGTTGAAAGATACTACAACAAAAGAGCCAAATTAAGACCACTCAAAGTGGGAGACTACGTCCTCAAAGCCAAAACATTGGCATTAAAAGACCCAAGTGAAGGAAAACTGGGCACCAACTAGGACAGACCCTACAAAATCGCAGCAGCAGGTAAATGAGCATTCCAATTAGAAACAATGCAAGGAAAAACTCTCCAAAATAATTGGAATGTTGCCCACCTCAAGTATTTCCATTTCTGAAAGGTGTCTCCCAAGTCGCACTCTTTTTCCCTTACCCGAGTTTTGTCCCAATTGGGTTTTATTGGGGAGGTTTTTAACTAGGCGGTAGAGGGGACAACTGGAGATATTTGCGAAACAAGTTTATTATACCAACCACTCCATGTGCTCTCCTGACTGACATGACAAAGGGACTGGACTAGTATGATCTCTAACATGTAAACAGCTATGGCCATCTCCAATGTGTAAACAGCTAACGCCATCTCCAACGTTTAAACGGCTAAGTCCATCTCCAACGTGTAAATGGCTAAGGCCATCTCCAATATGTAAACGGCTAAGGCCATCTCCAACGTGTAAACCGCTAAGGCCATCTCTAACGTGCAAACGCTAAGTCCATCTCCAACGTGTAAATGGCTAAGGCCATCTCTAATGTATAAATGGCTAAGGTAATCTTCAACGTGTAAATAGCTAAGGCCATCGTTGTCAATTAGTCGACCCAGCTCGACTACGAAAAATGAGTAATTCGACGACAGTCAAAGTTACGTACATGGCTAAGGCCATCGTCATCAATAAGTCGACCCATCTCGACTACGACAAATGAGTAATTCGACGATAGTCGAAGTTACATACATGGTTAAGGCCATCGACATTATTATGGCTAAGGTCATCGACAATATTATGGCTAAGGTCAGTGTCGTCAATAAGTCGACCCAGCTCAACTATGCAAATGAGTAATTCGACGACAGTTGAAGTTACATACATGGTTAAGGCCATCGTCGTCAATAAGTTGACCCAACTTGACTACGACAAATGAGTAATTCGACGACAATCGAAGTTATATACATGGCTAAGGCCATTGATAGTATTATGGCTAAGGCCATCATCGTCAATAAGTCGACCCAGCTTGACTATAACAAACGAGTGATTTAACGACAGTCGAAGTTACATACATGGCTAAGGCCATCGATAGTATTATGGATAAGGCCATCGTCGTCAATAAGTCGACCCAGCTTGACTACGATAAATGAGTAATTCGACGAAAATCAAAGTTACGTACGTGGCTAAGGCCATCGATAGTATCATGGCTAAGGCCATCGTCGTCAATAAGTCAACCTATCTCGACTACGACAAATGAGTAATTCAATGACAGTCAAAGTTACGTACATGGCTAAGGCCATCGTCATCAATAAGTTGACCTAGCTCGACTACGACAAACGAGTAATTCGACGACAGTCGAAGTTACGTACATGGCTAAGGCCATCGTCATCAATAAGTCAACCCAGCTCGATTACGACAAACGAGTAATTTGACGACAGTCGAAGTTACGTACATGGTTAAGGACATCGTCATCAATAAGTCGACCCAGCTCGATTACGACAAATGAGTAATTCGACAACAGTTAACGTTACGTACATGGCTAAGGCCATCGACAGTATTATGGATAAGGCCGTTGTCGCCAACAGTCGCCAACCTTGTTCGACTACGGTAAAAGGCACGCAAATAACAGTTGAAGTGATGCCATTATTTGCTAAAACCACCACTCTTTAGCATCGAAGCCACCTTCTATCGGCGGATAACACAGACAACATTCGAGAAACATACTGAGGATCCTACAAGTAAGCCAGCATCCGCTCTGCGGAGATGAGGTACCGAAAATAAAGATACAAAAGGAAAAGAATAACAACAAAAGTACAACTTTCATTATCATCCAAAAAATGCATGTACAAAAGGACCCATTTACATTCCAAAATACAACAACACAAAAATGTATACAAGTCCTAAGGGGCTTCACCATTCTGCTCACCGTCCTCCGCCTGACTGCCATCTCGTCCATTGCCGCCCCCGGGTTGATAAGTTGCAGGGATCCAGGACCCGATTCCTAGACGGTTAACGTCTTCGAAATTATAGCCCGCCCGGTCTAGGGAGTCGGAACTATACCCACAAGCTTTGCGGGTGACGCGAGCTACGCGCCGTTGCTCCTGAACCTCCGCCTTAGTAGCTCGATCCGCATCTAAGAACTCCTAAAGCACGACTAGTCTGGCCTCATTATATACCCACATCTAATATGCCTCACGATGCGTATCCTCATCAGAACTTAGCGCTGTAGTCCGCTTAAGGGATTCAATCTTAGCCATCCTGGTATCGAGCTCGGCGGTCAAAGTAGCGACCTTGGCTCGAAAATCAGTAGCTTCCACCTCTACCCCACGGCCAACCTCCAATTCATCTTCCTTCTACTGAAGAAGAGTCTCCAGCTCAATGTTCTGAGCCAAAACAGCCATCATCTACTCATCAACCTGCTCCAGCTCGACCACCCTCCGTTTCAGTTGGGCCTCCGACTGCTCAAGGCCCTCACGGAACACCCAAAATTTCGGGTCCTGCTTAAGCAGGTCCGCCAGTGCCCGATGCTTAGCACGGCACCGCTGGTACTTTTTTTCCATCTTGTTAAAGTGGCTACCTTCCTTTGCGCTCGCCACCTCCTCTTCACCTCCAAAACGAGAGTCTAAAAAGGAGAAGAAAAAGAGGAAAGGCAAGTTAGTATGCATCAAAAGTTAGCCTTACGGCACACAAAGAAACCTAAAAGCTACCTACAAGGCCGCGCCAGTGACCCTCCGGGATAGATCCCCATCACTAACACCTTTTAGCATTTCATGCTCAGCAGCCGCACATAACAGGGTCATATCCGTTGCGGCCTGCTTACTGTGTTGTAATAAGTTATACCCTCTTGGGATCAGAATTCGGCAGTTGGATCTACCTGCCGTCATCCCCACATGGGCCGAACCCCTTGTTAACACATCTGTATCGCAGCCTTAGGGTCCACCCTCTCGACACCGTCGCCCACTTTTCCAACAGCAGCCGACGAACCACTCTCCGGAACGCGGGCTGGGCTGGCATCGATGAAAGCTCTCCTTTGGGGAGCTGACCTCCTAGAACGGATAGCATCGTCCATAAAAACTAGCCTCAACCCTTGACGGGGCTCACTCGCCCTCTCGTCTTCAGTTGCTATCCCCTTTTTCGTTATCAACCGCCATCGTTTTCTCTCTAGCGGCTCCTCACCTTCAGAATTCTCCTCCACAGGCTGCGGGGGCGGCATTGAAGGAGTCACTTCACTTGTGGATGCCGCCATGGGCGCAATCTCCTGCTGAAGAACCTCGGGAGCACTATTACTGAACGAGTCACGGGGTATGTCTCCACCCTCAGAGTTAGTCCCCGCCCTAGGCGAGGTAACGATGGTTTTATTCTTCTTGGGGGTGCTCCGACCTACCAACACGAGTAAGTCAGGTAACAAAACCTAGGGGAACTTCCAAACCAAAGTTGAAGAATTACATGACGGGCTGTATCGTTCACGAAATGCGGCCCAGGTACTGCATTCCTCCATATAAGGTATCATTCTTTCCAGCCACGATTTAATATTGTCAATGAACTGGGGTGGAGAATCCCTCGCTACTAAAAAAGAATAGCAAGAAATCACAGTGGTCAAATGGTCAAGGTCGCAAGTAGTCATGAATTCTACAAATAAAGGTACTTATATTCTGGGTTCCATTTTTCCGGGAACCCTTCAGGGTTAGACACCAGGTACTCCGTCCTGATGTAGAAGTACCTATGCCAAATACATCAGTTGGTCTTGTCGTCAGATTTAACAACCAAGCCTTCGTGCTACAACTTTTCAACTGCAGTATGGTACCCCTCAGGTAATCAGGGTTGAATAACTGCAAAAGGTGATGAACTGAGATGCCGCACTCAGCCTTGGCTGCATACGTGGTCAGAATCCTGCACATCTTCAAGGTGTAAGGAGTAATATGAGCCGGACACACATTGAAAAAACGACAAAGCTCCTCCGCTAGAGGGTAGATCGGGAGACTATAACGGATCAAAAATGGGTATTCGTAAAATGTGCAGTACCCAGGCCTGTGCACATTTGCATAGTTCATCCCGGCCTGAGCCATTTCCATGTGGTCCAGAATATGGTGCGTCGCTAGAAGATTATCTTGATGAGATTGCAATAAATCACTATGCTCCCAGGGAAGGGCTGAGCTTTTAGCTTGAAAATCCCTTCGAATATGCATCTCCTTTGGGAGGACGTTTTCTACAGTAAGGGGAACAAGCGATTTTCCTGTTTCTTCCTCCTCGCCACTAGAGAAGGGTGGAACCCTAGATGGGGCATTATCTTTGGTCTTTTTACTGCTTTGACGACGTTTTGTCATGTTACCCTATGCAAGAAACAAAGCACTAACGATGAGAAGTGTGGCTTCAGAGAAGAGGAAGAGTCTCACACGAAATAACTATTGCTAGAAAGAAAGGCAAAGAAGGAAGCCAGAAAAGGTTTTCCAAAGGTTCGAAAGATGAAACGAATTGAACCTTCCCCCTATTTATAGGGTTAGGGTGCGCAGAAATCAAAAAGGCATGATTCAAAACGGGTGCGGGAAATCAGAACATCACATCATCCTCTGAACCACCTCAGGAGTAAGTATAATAATGACGAATGCGGGCGATGTCGTCATTTCGATAAGGGAGCCACACGTCAGTAGTTCGACAATGTCATACATTTGATCTCATTCATGTTACCGCTCCCAGGGCGAGGTCAAATTCTCTAAAGACGAGGTTGGCATTTCCGCCCATTGAAGACGCTTATCGAATGCGCCTCCAACGAGCGGAGGGACTAACTGTATAGGGTCAAATATTATCGTCAATGTCTCTACACCGATGGGTACGCCCATTGAGCATACGTCAACTAAAGCAAGGATACAACTTGGGCGTGGGGACAAAGGCGACGTCGTTTAAAACTCAGCGACTTCAATAGGGGAACGTTGACTACTTTTGTACTTTTATGATTATTTCGAGGAAGGCCTCCTGCTATATAAAGGAGACCTTCACATTGTAAAGGGGCATCATTATTATTCTCGAATAATATAGCTCTCTTATTTTCTCCTACTTTCTCTCTATCTCTACATCTAACGAGCACCTATTCTCGAGTTCATACTATCAGATCTACTACAATAATTTCATCTCTTCTATCTCTAGGTTTTATTATATTTCATTATGATTTACCCTCATTTATTTTTGATTGTTTTTAAGCTTACAAAGTATATTGATAACTTTTGTGCCAAACAAATTACTTCGTAAAATCTGACGAATAGTTCCATTTTTTAAATAGTTCCGTATAGAATATACTAGTTTAGCCCACAAAGCGGCATGGCGAATGTTGCAAAGCTCTTTTTGAATTTTTGTTCTTAGTTCACGGGGTCCCCAAAATGACTTTGGCTAATTAATTTTGTGAAAACGTTTTCCATGTTTAATTAATCAATCTTCTATGCTAGTGTTAAAACATAGTAATATAATTAAGTAAATTAGTATTTTTATTTTTGAAATATATATTCATGTGTGTAAGCATATAGTAAGCTATCTTTTGGACATAGATTTGATTGAAATTTGAAAAAAGAATTTTTAAAGTTGTATTGAAAAATAAGTTTTGAAAGTTGAAGTTGTATTTGAATATTCATGTGGAAAAAGTTAAAGTTACGTGAGTTAAAGAAAAATGTAACCTAGAAGCTATTTTTGGGAACTTGAAATTGTTGAAATTTTTTGTTAAAAGAAATAATTAAATTTTATAAACAAACGATATTTTCAAAAAAATAAAGCAAAAATGTGTGCCCGGACGGGAGCTAAGTCTTCCTTTCTTTTGTCTCTTGAAAATGAGGTGAAAATTCTTGGCAAAAAAATCTTTCAAGTTTTGGCCTACTCATCCTCCCCATAAAGACAAATCACAAGCAATGCTATTAATAATTATTTGGAAGATTTTAGTCGCATTTTCCCTTAGTTGTTTGGTTGTATTGTAACCAACCCAATAATTCGGCTATTAATATCATCAAAGTTGTTCCCATACTTTAGTGTTGACCTTGACGAATACATATTTTCCACATGAGTTAACGACTTAGCTCCATGCCACATCGGCCTCATTATTCATTGACTAGTCATCGATGTAGAATATATTTTTTATATATATATGTGGTCTTAGGACCATCCGATTATTGATTTTTCCAAAATATATTTTGTTTTTTTTACAAACATATATTTGTTTATAAATTTTATCTACAATTTGACAAATTCCAAAAATCCAAATCCAAAGTCCCAAAACCAGCTAGCCCAAAATATCACTATTATATTTTTTTAAAAATTGTTCCAAGTTTTTATATTTTATAAGAAAACCCACCATTTATTATTTTGTAACAATGATATTTCGTTTTCTTGGCCGTCTGATATTGTATATTATATAGTTCATTATAAAAACGATAATTTTGTACCAAATTTATTTATGTTCAGGACTATGGTATGCGATAATATAATGAATGTTATTGATAAAAGTATTATTGGGTATTTACAATAGTTTTTAGAACTTGTGGGTATACATTTTCATTTTTTTTCAACAAAAAAAAGTAAAATATTTTTTGAAAACTTATGTCCAAATACATTTTCATCTTTAAATCAAACTTCACCCAAATTAAATTTTTCAAAACAAATTTGAGAATCTATGGTCAAACGCTTGAAGGTACATATAATATACAAAATTATATTTTTCGAATTTTATAATTTAAATATGTCATACTATTGTTATAGGATAATTTTACTAATTTCACAAAAAATATTAGAATTAAGAATATACAATATATAGAAATGTTAAACTTTTCTTAAACAGAGAAATAAAATAAAACACATAAAAACAACTGGATTATTAGTTGTTTTAGCTCGAGGCTGCACTATTCATGAACTCTTTCATGCACTCTAAGGCTGCAATATTCATTAATATTAAACATATAGCAGCAATAACATTTTCTAGATCAAATAGTATAACGTGATATCGGACAAGAAGAGTAATTTGTAGGTCAGTTTGAAATCTGATTTTTACATATCACCCTGGTGAATTATATTTATTCTCACCTCATTAACACTTAACATAGTAAATTAACATGGTCAAGTGGTGGAGCCATATGCACCCGAGGGATGTCAACCAATATCCCTTCGTTGGAAAATTATACTGTATAGCTAAATGATATGACACGTAGTATTGACGAAGCACGATGTGCGGAGAAAAGACACATCCACGTAGAATATTAGTAAGCTGACGAAGCATGACGTGTGGAACAACGGAATAGCGACAAGTGACACTTTCAATTAACTAAATTAAGAATACAAGTAAGGTGAGGGAGAAACAACTACGAGACAGTATAAAGAAGAGAACCGGGCCTGACAGTTGTCAAAGAAGAGGCGTGAACGAGTTGAATAAAGGTTAAAAAGAAGGGAAGATACACGAACTAGAAGTAAATAAGGAAGGGAATCAGAGAAGTTATAAGGAATCTATAGACATAGATATGTCAGGTACATTTATCTATGAAATGAGCAATCAATATAATTCATGCCCTTAAAGAATCCAAATTAAGTGTGAAAATCGTTATGATTGTACGCTCCTACATAAGGATAAAGAATTTTATTTGTAAGGACAAGTTGCGACTATTACTGAAATACATTTTATAATTCTCTGCTTTATCAAAATTTCCAGCCTTGATTTTAGGGATTGATTGTCAATTCATTCCTTATTTTTCTTTGTTAATCTTCTCTATTACTTTTATTATTTTCTTAAAAGATTATTGTGAAAGTGGAGTAAAATTTGGTTATCAGTAACCCATTTTCTTCTAAATATAGACTTTGATCGAGAAATTTATTTTTGGTTAAACAAATTGGTTCCGTTGCCGAAAATCTGATAATCTTTTCACTTTTCAAATTGTTCTTTCTGACAACCAACTATGTCAATTGTTAATGACAATAACTAGTTGAACCTACAGGAGGGAACTCTACCACTCCTCTATCCAATGGGATCCCCTCGACAATCCCCTGACGATCTACATCACGCGTTAATGATCAACAAGGGGATGAACAAACTCTCGAACAAGACGCTATAAAACAATTGATTGCAGAACATATGAATAGTGCTCTTCAAGCCTTTGTTAGAGGATTGCCCAATGCACCACAAACTCTTCTGCCAATCAATACAGCAACTTTAGAAAACCCACGCTCGGGGCTCGACGATTCTAGAAGTGGAGGAACTCCCAATGAATCTTATGATGGAAGGTCAGGTACACCAAATAATTCTGATTTACAATGTTTAGTACTAACTTTGCAGAAAAAATTGAAGGAGAAAAATGATCGCATAGAGCAAATACCCGGCATGTCGCCCACTTAAGTGGGTATTTTGACTACTTATTAGTACCTTTTAGCTTTCGTTTTAGTTCAAAAGAATTTAATTGTGCTCTCGTAAATTGATAAAATATGCTTAATTGCAGGAATATTGGAAAATAGGCCACTAAGATGAAATCCAACTCAAGAAGGAGTGACCTGAACTCAAGGACAAAAACAGGCACAAAATCGCAAAGTACGGACTGTAGATTATCATCTGTGGCCGCAGATTGTGAAGACAAACTTATCAGAGGTCTGTGAGAAGTGCGGCTGCAGAAGCTAGGCAAGAGTAAAAGTTTAGAGAGTTTGCATGTCAAGTTAAAAGGAAGTGTGGACGGCACAATTATTGTACGACCGTAGAAGATCAGCTACGTGGCCGCAGTTGCATTTGTGCGGCTCGCAGAAGATCCATGTGTGGGCGCACTCAGAAATGTGCGGATCGCAAAAGAGAGAGATGCGGCCGCAATTAAGAATTATGTGGCCGCAAGATTCAAATCTTGTCAAGCTGAAGCAAAGTGCGGACCGTACATGGAATTGTGCGGTCGGAGAACCTCCGAAAGGGCATTTTTGTCCAAAATTCCCGCTTTGTATAAATAGAATAGTTGCATTTTTTAGGTCAAGTTGTTACTTCAGCAGCCAGAGTAGACGTTTTTCTTTACCCTCCTTAGTAGTTTTTCCATTTTTTAGCTTTTTGAACATCGATTTCATTATTTTAATTATCAATATGGGTTTAATTATCATTTCTTCTTCTATTTCTTCTCGTTTAAGCATGAGTAGCTAGATTTTCACTAGGGTTGTGATCCAACCCTAGAGTGTAAACCTAATGGGTGTTTGATTTATTGATTGTTTATGTTTGGGTGTTTAATCTTAGCCTTATTCTTGCTTTTAATTATAGAATTAATGGTTACAAATATTAGTTTATGACTATTTGACTAGGTCTCCACTTGAGAAATAAATAATTTATCTAGGAAAACTTGGCTAACAAGAGATTGGATAAATCAAGAGATTGATAGTTCCAATTCAAGGGTTGAAACTAGAGATAGTAAAACCCGACTTGAGCTTTTTATCAACCGTTTTATTCAATATGCACTTGGACTTGAGAAAGTCAAATTGGGAAAAACCAATCTCTTACCGAGAGGTATTGAGTGGGTACTCGAGTGTTGATAGCTATAATACACCCCGACTAATACAATGAGCTTTAAAGTTTACAAACTGTTAGGCAAACACCTAGGTGAAGGTCATAGCCTAGGTCTTTTATATCATTTGAAAAACAAAAATATAATTTTCTAGTTACAATTCTTAGTTGGTAGTGAGTTTCAATCTTTAATATGATTAATAGGGGCCCTCTATCACGCCCACTTTTTCTCGTAAAATCGGGTTTATGACATTTGGAGGGACAACTCGTTCCTTTTGGGAACTGGGTTTAGCATTTGAAGAGTCGCCACCTAATGATTAAGGTGCATTAGGACACCAATAGAGATTTAACTATAAGTTTGTTAGAATAACCAGAGATTGGGTAAGGGCTTGAAATTATTCTAAGGGGAAGGTGTTAGGCACCCCTCAGAATCCACTAGTGTGGTTCCCGGCCAGACAGTTATTGTGCATTGAGATGCAATTAACATATAGGCATATAAGGCTCAAATAAGAGGGAATTTAAACACATAATGGTTTGAAAACAAACAAAGTTTGAAAGAACAATTAGAAAAGCCGATTTTTTAAATAAGGAGTTAAAATGCTGAAAGAAAAGGAATGAAGCATAAAGGGAGGGGGTCTTAGGTTTATTAAAAATATGGATCACCCTACACAATGTCCGGTAATCACTCTTCAATGAGGGGCTACACGTGACATTATCGCGCGGTTATCATATCCATATCTACCCTTCCCACCCCGTTAAGGTATTTAAAGCGCGGATCGGTCTCGATTACTTATTACATGCTATTACCCGTCCCCCTCCTATCAGTCTCGGAGGCACTTAGAACCACTAATCCTAAAAGGGAGGGATATTAGGCTTATTTGAAGTTTCAAAGGTAAAAACTCTAAGGCGACATACAAAACACATATTGCATATTTTGGGGAAAGCATATAAACAAACAAGGGCTCATATGTACCTCCTTAAACAAAGAAAGCATATAATTAGCATGACTTGCACATACTTTTTAGGTCTGATTAAAAATACCAAAGACGAGGGAGTTTAAATATTAAGGCAGATTGTTTTATTACATAACTCAGATAAGAAGTCCGAATCAGGCCTGCCTGGTGGTTGTAATGATTTAATAGAAATAAATTCAGTTTATAGTTATTACTCTAAGGCTTGCCTAAGTGTTTAAACAGGGTCCTATAGGCATGATATCTACTAAATTTAGAAGGTGATGAGATAGTAAGGCTCGAAATGAATTGTTTGAAGTCCTATATGCATACTTGTTAAACTCGTTAAGTGAGGGACTTAGATTATTAAAAGAGATGCACAATGTACATCATTAAATAAGTTGGTTACAGGTTCTGCAGGTTATAACATCTACTTTTACTGATTTTATATCTAACATTGACTGTGAATGAAAACGAATCTGAATTGCTCGAGGATTCCTATAGGCATGATTTCTATGCATTATTGATTTTAGACGTGGTATCAAATTGAAGAAACCTTATAGATATGGTATCTAAATGCAGAAACTTGTTTTAAACATCATAGACATGGTATCTAAATGCAGAAACTTGTTTTAAACCTTATAGTCATGGCATCTAAATGTAGAAACTTATTTTAAACCTTATAGACATGGTATCTAAGTGTAGTTTGAATTATGCAAAATTAAGATATTCTAATAGTCATGGTTTCTAGGCGAAGTTTGAATATGCAAAAGTTAAAATACCCTACAGGCATGATTTCTACCCTTGCATGCATAGTTACCTACCCTTTTTCACTAGCCAGCCCCAAATATTTATTACAACTTATTACAAACCAGAATAATAAATTACATCAGAAAAGTACAACCAGAGAAAGCCTGATTCTTGACTTCCTTTCTGAGTTATGAGATAGACCAACTCAAAGACCATTAATCTAAAGCCTTTCTCCCATTTAAGTGTGCCAAAGTTCCCTGAGAGCCTCAATGGGACTCCGGGCAGTGCTCACACCCAAATTGTATCACCAGAATAGTGACAAGTGCAGTGTGGAAGTGCCAGCCCTCAAGTGTCCAAGTTCATAGGGAGCTCATGGGTCCCAAGGGAAAGCTAACAAGAGGTGGGGCAGAACTTAAGTCTAAGAGAGAGTGCAAGTGAGAAACAGAGTTCTGAGGGAATAAAGGAAAGGGAAAGAGGTGCTAGGAAACAACCATAAACAAGTTGATAATTTTATACAAAAGGGGTTCAGGGGTTGGGATATTGCAAAGAGCCTATGTACTTAGGCAAGGGTCAGCTTTGGGCGGTTTTAGGGTGGTAGTTGAGGGTGGCGGCTAGGGTCTGAGAGGGGGTTGAGAGAGAAAGGTATTCATAGGCGGCTGGGGGTGTGAAATGATTAGGGTTAGGGGGTAGGTCGAGACTAAAAAAAGAAAGAGTTAATATGAGTCGTTGATCTAAGCGATCAACGGCTAGGATTAAGGCTAAAATCGAAATACAATTGGACTAGATTTTAAATAGCCACTTTTCCCTTATTTGTTTTTATAAAAAATAGTAGAATAATTTTTGAAAATAAATTAAAGGTACTAATATGATTAATAATACATAATTATCAAATTAAAAATATTGGATCCAATTTTTATAGACACAAACATAATTAAAATCTAAAAGGGGCTAATATTGCAATTATATGCAATTTAGCCTTAAAAATACGTAAATAAATTTGTAAAATTATGCAAAAATTATTTTATCTATATTTTATAAATATGAGAGTACAATAAATGAATCACTATAATGATAATTTTGGGAATAATAATTGGACTTTTCTGAATAAAATAGGCCATTTAAAAATATTTTAAAAATTAAGGAAAAAATAATAAATTGTTTGAACATACCTATATATGCATAAATATGCTATTTTGAACGTATTTTGCATATTAAAAATTATACAAGAAAAAATTGGATATCAACACCCTCGACTCTATCCTCTTTAACAATCCAACTATGTGAGAGGTGAGATGTTTTTGTTGGAAGTCCAAGTACCCGTGCGAATGGTCTATAACTTGCCCCGAATGTATTTCTAGGAAAAAATTTAAGTTTTGCTTGGCTTGAGAAGTGATTGTAGGCTCTCCTTGTCCCGCTTGAAATTTTACGTCCCACTAATATTGATATCCGTAGTCAACCCATTTGAGCCTAAAACCTTTCTCATTTGATAACCATGTTACAAGCCTTTACCCGTTTTGTAGTAACACTCTCTTGGAACCCGAGCTTTCCTTGACACTCTTAAGAAACAATTAGCTAAAGCATAAGTTTAGGGGAGAGAGGAGGAGTATAAAAAAGGTATCAAGGCACAAAAATAGAAAATAAATAAAGAAAATGAAAGGCAAGAAAAAGAAAGAAAGAACAAAAATAAAATGCAAAAAGAAAGTGAATAAGTGGAAGAATTGAAGGGATTCAAAGAAATAGTAATGATACAAAGCATGGAGAAAGCAAAGAAGGACAAAATGAATACCATGACCAAGAAAGAGTGATGCTAAGTCTCTCTAGATCCCCTAAGTTCAAAGAAAGTACCTTAAAGAATCAACAAAAATGAGTCGAGAAGAGAAAATTGAGTGCTTAAGAAAAGATGAACCCGTTCTATTCCAACATATCCAACCTTAGTACAAAAGCCTTTATTGTATTCTGAAAAATCCCTATGTGATTTCAAGATGAGTGAACTTACATTAGTGGTGATCTACATAAGGGACAAGAATATGGTACTTACAGCCGTACTTGTAACATTCTTTTGAGAGAGATGGGCGAAGTTTTCACAAATCTTTGAATTGAGTGCTACATTCTTAAGTGAGATATGCTAAGGAGAGTAGAGGAGGAAGATTTTGGGATCCACAATGACCTACATGAAAGAGCGAGCTCCCTTGATGAATAAAGTAAACTCTTGATGCCCAAGTTTCACATTAGAACTATTTGTGCTTAAAAGTTCAAATCATCGCCTTGTAGATAATTCATAAGTGTTGTGGGTAATTGTTGGTCCCAATTGATGTGTGATTGATGCATCTTAGATTAGGTGGAATAGATCTTAACTTATGGAGGTGGGAATTACCTTATTTTCTTGAGGACAAGCAAAAGCTTATGTTTGGGGGAGTTGATAAGTGGTAATTTTAACTACTTATTAGCGCCTTTTAACTTTCGTTTTAGTCCAAAAGAGTTTAATTATGTTCTCGAAAATTGATGAAATATGCTTAATTGCAGGGATATTGGAAAATGAGCCATTAAGACGAAATCCAACTCAATAAGGAGTGATATGAACTCAAGGATAAAAATAGGCACAGAAGCTCAAAGTGCGGATCGCAGATTGTGAAGACAAAACTTATTAGAGGTCTGTGACAAGTGTGGTCCGCACATGAATTATTTGGCCGCAGAAGCTAGGCAAGAGCAAAATTTTAGCGAGTTTGCATATCAATTTCAAAGGAAGTGCGGACTGCACAATTATTGTGTGGCCATAGTTGCATTTGTGCGGTCCGCGGAAGAGCCATGTGCGGCCGAACTTAGAAATGTGCGGACCGCAGAAAGAGAGAGATGCGACCGTGGTTCAGAATTGCACGTTCGTAAGATTCAAATCCTGTCAAGCTGAAGCAAAGTGTGGACCGCACGTGGAACTGTGGGGTCGTAGAACCTCCAAAAGGGCATTTTTATCACAAAATTCCAACTTTGTATAAATAGAAGAGTTTCAATTTTTTAGGTCAAGTTGCGACTTCAGCACCCAGAGTAGACGTTTTTCTTTACCCTGTTTAGTAATTTTTACCATTTTGAGCTTTTTGAACATAGATTTCATTATTTTGAATTATCAATATGGGTTTAATTATCATTTCTTCTTATATTTCTTCTATTTTAAGCATGGGTAGCTAGATTTTCACTAGGGTTGTGACCCAACCCTAGAGTGTAAACCTATGGGTGTTTGATTTATTGCTTGTTTATGGTTGGGTGTTTATCATTTAGCATTATTCTTGCTTTTAATTATAGAATTAATAGTTGCAAATATTGGTTCATGCCTATTTGACTTGGTCTCTACTTGAGAAAGAGAGACTTAGTCTAGGAAAACTTGGCTAACAAGAAATTGGGGTAAATCAATAGATTGATAGTCCCAATTTAAAGGGTTGAATCTTGAGATAATAAAAACCAACTTGAGCTTTTTATCAACCATTTTATTCAATACCCATTTGGACTTGAGAAAGCCAAATTGGGAAAAATTACTCTCTTACCAAGAGTTATTGAGTGGGTACTCGATTGTTGATAACTATAATACAACCCGACTAATAAAACAATCTTTAAAGTTTACAAGGGAAACACCTAGGTAAAGGTCATAACCCTAGGTCTTTTATATCATTTGAAAAACAACAAAAATAATTTTCTAGTTTCAATTCTTAGTTGGTAATTTTAGTTCAAGTTAGACATATAAACAACCCAATTTGGTGGAAGTGCAATTTCAGACATTTCAAGCCCATTCACTTAAATATATACTACTAAGTCCCATTCATAGCTCCCTATGGAAAATTAACCCTGATTCCTTGTTAGGTAATGATAACTAGGGATTTTACTACCTTTTATAGTCCTTCTTGCTTATGTTTTGATTAGGAATTTGTACAAAATAGTCCCAAAAGGCTCACGAATTGTGCTTGATTGCAGGTTTGATCAAGAAAGTGACAAAATGTCAAAGATTAGCTCAAAAAAGTGAAACTTGCACAAGTACCAAGACAAGACAATGCTCAGGAAAAACAAGGCCATTGCGGCTGCACTACATTCTGTGCGGTCTGCACTGTGAGGTTCAGAGAGCATGACATTCAGGCACAAAGTCAATGCGGCCGCACTAGGATTTGTGCGGTCTGCAATGAGATCAATGCGGCCACACTTGATTTTGTGCGGTTCGCAGTGAGAAGAATTAGAGAGCTGTAGATTACAAGTGTCAAGCCAATGCGGTCCGCGCTCCATTTTATGCGGACCGCACTAGAAACCTCCGCGGCCGTAGTCCATTCTCTGCGGTCCGCAATGCCCGGTTCAGAGAGTTAGATCTTCAAGTTCAGAGTCCTAGTGCGGCCGCACACCATTTTGTGCGGTCCGCACTAACCCCGCAGAGGTATTTTTGTCCAGAATTGTCAGCTTAGTATAAATAGCTTGTTTTCCATTTTTTGTCCAAGCAGATAGATTTAGCTGAAAGCTGCGCTCGTGGGTTCGAATATTTTAACTATTTTGGGAAATTTTATTTTCATTTCAACATTGAATCTTCTAGTTTATCTTAGCAATTAATTAATATGAGTTATTCTTTATCTATTTTTTTGTTTGCTTCTTCAATTATGAGTAGCTTGTCATGACCCGGATCTTCCCACCCTCGACAGTGGTGATGGATCCTACTCGTAGAAGCTAGGAAAGCCACAAAATTATGAGTTCTTAACTCTTTTGTTTTAATCCCTTTTACAACATATATTAGCAAGCGATAAACATTTAAATAATAATGGAATATGAGATTTAAGCAGAAGACTTAGACAAAATGAACCAAAATAATAAGAAAAATCCACATATGCCTCTGCCCAGAACTGGTGTCTCGACATTCAAGTACTGTCTAAGATCACTACATACAATGTCTGAAAGAAAGAAATATTGTCTGTCTCGAATACAAGAGATAACAGAACATAATAAGGGATAGAGGATACACCGGGCCTGCGGACGCCTGCAACGCTACCTCGGTGTCTCGATGGATCGAAGACTGGCTCCCGATCTACTACTGTTGACCAAATGCTGCTCCGATATCTGCACATAAGTGCAGAATGTAGCATCAGCACAAGCAACCCCATGCACTGGTAAGTGCCTGGCCTAACCCGTCGAGGTAATGACAAGGCTAGGACCAGACTCCAAATAAACCCGTGCAGTTATATATATATAGATATAGAGTGGGAAGATAAACTTGAGCAAACAATTAAAGCCGGGAAGGGGGAACATGCTTCGGGGATATCAAATAAAACAAAATCTCAAGAAAATAATAAGGAAACCAAATTTTAACTTTTAACACAAATAAGGAACATAAGGGCAGATTTCACTTTCAGTTCACATCTTGTTGTAGGCATGCAACCCGATCCCATTTCTTATATCTTGTGGTAGGCGTACCACCCGCTCCCATTTTAGTAATTTTTGTGGTAGGCGTACCACCTGCACCCATTTCATCAAAACTCATGGTAGGCGTACCACCCGCTCCCATTTTATCATAATTTGTGGTAGGCGTACCACCCGTTCCCATTTCATTATAACTTGTGGTAGGCGTACCACCCGCTCCCATTTAATTATAACTTACGCCTACCCATTTCATTATCGAGCCAATACAAAATCACCATAAAATCCTTGCAAGGGAACAAAGCAATATAATAACTTCCCGGCAAGGGAATAACAATATCAAACAATCAACCCGACAAGGGAGAATCAGCTATAACCAATCCTAACTCAATTTCTACTCAGCTCAATTAATACAAATACTCAATCATAAATAAAGTCCACGAGAATAAACTAAATCTTTACTCAATATCAGGAGTCATCAATTAAAGCATCCGAAGTGTCATTTAAGAACACAACAACTATCAATTTAAGACTCACGGTCATGCTCGATACCAACGTATAGATACTCGTCACCATGCCTATAAATAGTACTCAACAAGAAGCAAATAGCAAATATGACCCAACTCCTAATCCCTCAAGCTAAGGTTAGACCGAACACTTACCGCAAACTTCCACGGCTAACTCAATCCTCAAAAACTGCCTTTCCTTTCAAATTTGGATCCAACACAATCGTTTCTATGCATAATCGATTTAATATCATCAATAATTGCTAAACAATCCAATTCCAATGCTTAATTATAGCTTTCTAATCATTCTTCCCAAAACCCGAAAATCGACCCCGGTCTTACTTGGTCAAAACACGAGGTTCGGAACAAAATCAAATCACCCATTCACCCACGAGGCAAAATATATAATTATTTTCAAAATTCAACCACAAAACGAGGTCTAAATCACAATTAACCAAAAATCCCTAACTCTACCCAAATCCCTAATTTTCTACCCTTATTTACATGATTTAGGCCTAGAAATCTAATAGGTGATAATAGAAAATGAAGAAAATGAGTTAAAGATTACTTACCCAAGAGATTATGGTGAATAATTGCTTCAAAATTTCCTAAGAGCTTTGGAGAAGAAGGGATTTGTGTAATTTTTATAAAATACCGTAATGGGTTCTGTTTTTGGCTTTTTAAAAATCACTGGGCGAATATGCCCTTCACGATCGCGACAGACCCTTCGCATTCGTGATAGGTCGGGCTGGTTTACCCTTCGCGTTCACATAAATGCTCCCGAAGCTTTAGCCTATTGAGCCTTCGAGTTCACGTCCAACGGGTCGCGTTCGCGTAAGACAACTACCCCTCCCCCTGCCCAGGCACACTTGGCCTTTGCGTTCGCGTGGCCAGGTCAGCGTTCGCGAAGGTATAAATACCCACTGCCTCGCATTCGCATCCTGAGCTACATTTTAGTGTAGAAGGATTTCCCCATCATCAAAATTTACACATTGCGTTTGCGAGGGCCATCCCGCGAACGCAAAGAAGGAAAACTTAGCATTGCAGAACAACTATTTTCTGCAATTTTTCTTAAGTTCGAAACTTCCCGAATCATATCCGAAACACATCCGAGCCCACGGGGCTCCTAACCAAACACACCTACTAACTTAACAACCTCATACAAACTTATCAGTGCGATTAAATTGCCAAAGTAACCTCAATAACAACGGATCAAGCCTAAAAATCAAGAACTTTTCTCAAACTTCATCAAGTATCAAATTTAGCAATTTAGGTCCGTATCACGCCAAATGATATGCGTTTCAACCAAATTTTACAGAAATGACTTAAATAATATATAAGACCTGTACCAGGTGCCGGAACCAAAATACGGGCCCAATACCACCGTGTTCTAATCAGATTTCATTTTAAGTTTCCTTAAATAATTTTAGAAAACAATTTATTTTAAAAATTCATTTCTCGGGCTTGGGGCCTCGGAATTCGATTTCGGGCATACGCCCAAGTCCCATATTTTCCTATGGACCCTCCAGGACCGTCGAATCATGGGTCCGGTTCTGTTTACTTAAAATGTTGACCAAAGTCAAATTAGCTTATTTTCTAATCAAAATTTATCATTTTCACAAATTTTCATATTTAAGCTTTCCGGCTATGCGCCCGTACTGTGCACGCAAAACGAGGTGACTCTAAATGAGGTTTTCAAGGCCTCGGAGTCATAGAATTTAATTTAAAACAAGTGGGGTCATCACATTCTCCACCTCTAAAATAACCGTTCGTCCTCGAACGGACATAAGAAGGAAGTACTTGAGTCGGGAAAAAGATGGGGATAAGGGCTCCGCATATCGGACTCGGACTCCCAGGTCGATGCCTCAGTAGGCTGACCTCTCCACTGAAAACGAACAGAAGGAAAACTTTCGTCCTCAACTGATGAACCTGCCGCTCTAGAATAGCTACCGGCTCCTTCTCATAAGATAAGTCCTTGTCCAACTGGACAATGATGAAATATAACGCATGGGATGGATCGCTGAGATACCTCCAAAGCATGGACACATGAAACACTGGATGCACGACTGATAAGCTTGGCAGCAACACAAGTTATAAGCCACCTCTCCCGCTTGATCAAGAATCTCAAATGGACAAATAAACCTAGGGTTAAGATTGACCTTCTTCACAAATCTCATCACACCCTTCATAGGCGACACTCAGAGCAATACCTTCTCCCCGACCATAAAAGCCACATCTCGAATCTTGTGGTCTGCATAACTCTTTTTGCTGGACTGAGCTGTACGAAGCCTATCCTGAGTAATCCTAATCTTGTCCAAGTCCTCCTGAATCAAATCCATACCCAACAACCGAGCCTTTCCCGGCTTGAACAATCCAATCGGAGACCGACACCACCTACCATATAAAGCTTCAAAGGGAGCCATCTAGATACTCGGCTGGTAGCTGTTGTTGTAGGCAAACTCCGCTAAAGGCAAAAACAGATCCCACGAGCCTCCAAAGTCAATGACACAAGCTCGGAGCATATCCTCCAAAATCTAAATAGTCCGCTCGGACTGCCCGTCCGTCTGAGGATGAAATGCTGTGCTCAACTCAACCCGCGTGCCCAACTCTCGCTGAACTGCTCTCCAGAAGCACAAGGTAAACTGCGTACCTCGGTCCGAAATGATGGATGCGGGCACACCATGAAGGCGAACAATATTCTGAATATAGATCTCAGCTAACCTCTCAGAAGAATAGGAGACTGCCACAGGAATGAAATGCGTTAACTTGGTCAGCCTATCAACAATGAACTATACTGTGTCGAACTTCTTCCGAGTCTGCGGGAGTCCAGTAACGAAGTCCATAGTGATCCACTCCCACTTCCACTCGGGAAGCTCAATCCTTTGAAATAAACCACCAGGCCTCTTATGCTCGTACTTAACTTGCTGACAATTCAAACACTGAGCCACATATGCAACGATATCCTTCTTTATTCTACTCCACCAATAATGCTGCCGCAAATCCTGATATATCTTTGTAGCGCCTGGATGAATAGATTACCGGGAGCTATGGGCCTCCTCTAAAATCAACTCTCGGAGCCTATCCACATTAGGCACACAAACTCGACCCTGCAATCTCAAAACTCCATCATCATCTAAGGTAACCTGCCTGGCACCTCAGCGCTGCACCGTGTCTCTAAGGACACACAAATAGGGATCATCATACTGCCGATCACGGATACGCTCCAATAATGAAGAACGAGCGATCGTGCAAGCTAATACCTGACTGGGCACAAAAACATCCAGTCTCATGAACTTATTGGACAAAGACTGAACATCCAAAGCAAGTGGCCTCTCACCGACCGAAATATAAACAAGACTGTCCATACTGCTGACTTCCTACTGAAAGCATCGGCCACCACATTGGCCTTTCCCGGATGATATAAGATGGTGATATCATAATCCTTCAACAACTCCAACCCCCTCCTCTGCCTCAAATTCAACTCCTTTTGCTTCAACAAATACTAAAGACTTTTGTGACAAGTGAACACCTCATATGCCATGCCATACAGATAATGCCTCCAAATCTTCAGTGTATGGACTATGGTTGCCAACTCCAAATCATGAACCAGAAAGTTCTTCTCATGAATCTTCAACTGCCATGAAGCATAGGCAATGACCTTTCCATCCTGCATCAACTCTACACCAAGCCTAATACGAGAAGCATCATAATAAACTATATAAGGCCCTGAACTTGTGGGCAATACCAATACCGGTGACGTAGTCAGAGCTGTCTTGAGCTTTTGAAAGCTCGCCTCACACTCATCCGACCATCTGAACTGGGCACCCTTCTGGGTCAACCTGGTCATGGGGGCTACAACAGATGAAAACCCCTCTACCAACCGACAATAGTAGCCTGCCAATCCCAAGAAAGTCTGAATCTCTGTAGTTGATGCTGGTCTAGGCCAATTCTTGACTGCCTTAATATTCTTTGAATCAACCTGAATACCTTCTATTGACACAACATGACCTATAAATACAACTAAACTCAACTAGAACTCACACTTCGAGAACTTTGCATATAACTGACTATCCCTTGGAGTTTGAAGAACCACTCTAAGGTGCTGCTCGTGCTCCTCCGGGCTGCGGGAATATATCAATATATCATCAATGAAGACTATCACGAACGAATCCAAATAAGGCCTGAACACTTGGTTCATCAAATCCATAAAAGTTGCTGGGGCATTTGTCAACCCGAATGACATAACCAAGAACTCATAATGCCCATACCGAGTGCGGAAAGCTTTCTTAGGGACATCGGATAACCTAATCCTCAACTGATGGTAGCTAGATCTCAAGTCAATATTTGAAAATAACTTAGCACCCTAAAGCTGATCGAAAAAATCATCAATCCACGACAGCGGATACCTATTCTTGATTGTTACCTTATTTAATTGCGGTAATCAATACACATTCTCATTGACCCATCCTTCTTCTTGACAAACAACACCGGTGCACCCCAAGGCAAAACACTGGGTCTAATGAAACCCTTCTCAAGCGGATCCTGCTACTATTCCTTTAACTCTTTCAACTCAGGCACGACCATATGATACGGTGGGATAGAAATGGGCTGAGTGCTCGGAGCCAAATCAATGAAAAAGTCAATATCCCTGTCAGGCGGCATACCCAGCAGGTCTGAAGGGAATACCTCGGGATACTTACGGACAACAGGCACAAAATCAATAGAGGGAACCTTAGCATTAGAATCACGAACATATGCCAATTATGCCAAACACCCCTTCCCAACCATATGTCGAGCCTTCACATATGAGATAACACTACAGGTAGAATGACCAGGAGTCCCTATCCACTCTAAACGAGGCATACCCGGTAAAGCTAAGGTCACAGTCTTAGCATGACAGTCCAAGATAGCGTGGTAAGGTTATAACCAATCCATCCCCAATATAACATCAAAATCAACCATGTCTAAAAGCAACAAATCTACACGAGTCTCAAGACCCGCAATCGCCACAATACAAGAATGATGGACTTGATCGACCACAATAGAATCACCCATCGGTGTAGGCACATAAACAGGAACACTCAATAAATCACTAGGCATGACCATATATGGTGCAAAATAAGATGACATATACGAATACGTAGACCCTGGATCAAATAACACTGAAGCATCTCTATCACAAACTAGAACTGTACCTGTAATAACCGCATCTGAATACTCAACCTTGGGCCTGGCCTGAAAAGTATAACATCAGGGCTGGGCCCCACCACCCTGAACTATATCTCTGGGTCTGTCTGCTGCTGGCTGGCCTCCACCTCTAGCGGCCTGAGCTCTACCTCTAGTACCTCTACCTCTACATCTAGCACCTATACCTCCACATCTAGCTGGTTGTGCGGGCTGTGGAATACCTTGTGCCTAAACTATAGCACGAGAACTCTAATGTTGAGAGCCACCTGGTGCACGGAGGCAAGACCTAGCAATGTGCCTCGTGTCACCACAAGTAAAACAAGCCCTCGGCTGCTGGGGTTGACGACCTTGGAAACTCTGAAGTGGTGGTGCACTGTTAGGTGCCGGTGGTGCACTATAGGACTGCTGATTGGAATACTGCGTCTGAGGACCACGACTACCTGAAGCACTGTAAGAAACCTGAAGAGCTGACTAAAAGGGCCTAGGAGGATGGCCTCTACCATATGAATCTCTATCTCCAGACGAGGTAACATTGAATCTGCCTGAACGACGGGGCCTCTTGTCTGCCCCATGACCACTGCCCTGTGATAGTACCATCTCAATCCTCCGGGCCACATTGGCCGCCTCCTGGAAGAATATCTCACTCCCAGTCTCTCTAGCCATCCGGAGATGAATCGGCTGAATGAGTCCATCAATAAACCGTCTCACTCTCTCCCTCTCAGTGGGAAGTATAATAAGGGTATGGCGAGTCAAATCTATGAATCTGGTCTCGTACTGGGTGGCAGTCATGGATCCCTATTGAAGACGCTCGAACTGCCTCCGATAGGCCTCTAGTTGTGTAATAGGGAGAAACTTCTCCATAAATAGTTGTGTGAACCACTTCTAGGTCAAGGCTGGTGATCCTGCTGGTCTAGCTAAACAATAATCCCTCCACCAAGTCTTGGCAGATCCAGACAAGCGAAATGTAGCAAAATCAACCCCATTGGTCTCAACAATCCCATGTTCCGAAGAACCTCGTGACAACTATCCAGATAATCCTGGGGATCCTCAATAGATGCACCGCTGAAGGTAGTAGTGAAGAGCTTGGTGAACCTGTCCAATCTCCACAAAGCATCGGTAGATATAGCTGTACCATCGTCGGTTTGAGTGACCACACCTAGCTGTACTGCTCTAACTGTCTGAGCCGCTAGAGTCTGAATCTAAGGAGCTACCTTCTCTGGAATGCGAGTAGCAGGATTCTAGGCCCCTCCTCCAGCCTGAGAGATGGCTGGTGCTACAGGAAGTAAACCTGCCCTGGTGACACTCTCCATAAGGCCCATTAGATGGACCAGAGTATCCTCAAGAACTAGGGTAGAAATAAACCCCTCTAGGACCTGAGCTGGGCCCACCGAAACTGCTGGGGCTGGAACCTCGTCATCAAAATCATCCTGAGGCTCCGTTACGGGTGTTGCTGCCCTGGGATGAGCTTTGCCCCTGCCTCTGCCTCTAGCACAGCCTCGGCCTCACTTTCTGCCCCTCATGGGAATTGCTGCTGGGGGCTCGGGCTGCTGACCGGTAAAAGAAGAAGCGCATGTTCTCGCCATCTACAAAAGAATAGAGTATAAATTCAATTAGCATTGAGAAACTAAACTGCACGACAAGAAAGAACAAATGTGAGATTTTTCCTAACTCTGTAGCCTCTGGAGGATAAATACAGACGTCTCCATACCGATCCCTCAAACTCTACTAAGCTTGTTCGTGAATTGTGAGACCTATGTAACCTAGAGCTCTAATACCAACTTGTCACGACTCGGATTTTCCCACCCTCGGGAGTCGTGATGGAACATACTCGTAGAATCTAGGCAAGCCACGAAATTATAAATTCTTAACTCTTTTGTTTTAATACTTTTTACAACATATATTAGCAAGCGACAAATATTTAAATAACAACGGAATATGAGATTTAAGTGGAACACTTAGACGAAATGAACCAAAATAATAAGAAAAATCCACATATGCCTCTACCCAGAACTGGTGTCACAACATTCACGGACTGTCTAAGATCTCTACATACAATGTCTGAAAGAAAGAAATATTGTCTGTATCGAATACAAGAGATAAAAGAACATAATAAGGGATAGAGGAGAAGCCAGGCCTGCGGACACCTGCAAGGCTACCTCGGTGTCTCAGTGGATTGAAGGCTAGTTTTCGATTTACTACTGCTGACCAAATGCTGCTCCGGTATCTGCACATAAGTGCGAAATGTAGCATTAGAACAACCGACCCCATGCACTGGTAAGTGCCTGGCCTAACCCCGGCGAGGTAGTGACGGGGCTAGGACCAGACTCCAGATAAACCTGTGCAGTTATATATATATATATATAGATATACAGCGGGAAGATAAACTAGAGCAAACAATTAAAGCCGGGAAGGGGGAACATGCTTCGGGGATATCAATTAAAACAAAATCTCAAGAAAATAATAAGGAAACCAAAATTTAACTTCTAACACAGATAAGGAACATAAGGGCAGATTTCACTTTCAGTTCACATCTTGTTGCAGGCGTGGAACCCGATCCCGTTTCTTATATCTTGTGGTAGGCGTACCACCTACTTCCATTTCAGTAATTCTTGTTGTAGGCGTACCACCTGCACCCATTTCATCAAAACTCATGGTAGGCGTACCACCCACTCCCATTTCATCATAACTTGTGGGAGGCGTACCACCCGCTCCCATTTTATTATAACTTGTGGTAGACGTACCACCCGCTCCCATTTAATTATAACTTGTGGTAGGCATACCACTCCCATTTCATTATAACTTGTGGTAGGCGTACCATCCGCTCCCATTCATTATAGCTTGTGGTAGGCGTACTACCCACTCTTATTTCAAGTCAACACAAAATCACAATAAAATCCCGGCAACGGAACAAATCAATATAATAACTTCTCGGCAAGGGAACAACAATATCAAACAATCATCCCGACAAGGGAGAATCAGCTATAACCAATCCTAACTCAATTTCTACTCAGTCAATTAATACCAATACTCAATCATAAATAAAGTCCACGAGAATAAACTAAATCTTTACTCAATATCAGGAGTCATCAATTAAAGCATCCGAAGTGTCATTTAGGAACACAACAACTATCAATTTAAGACTCACGGTCATGCTCGATACCAACGTATAGATACTCGTCACCATGCCTATAAATCGTACTCAACAAGAAGCAAATAGCAAATATGACCCAACTCCTAATCCCTCAAGCTAAGGTTAGACCGAACACTTACCGCAAACTTCCACGACCAACACAATCGAATCTACGCATAATCGATTTAATATCATCAATAATTGCTAAACAATCCAATTTCAATGCTTAATTATAGCTTTCTAATCATTCTTCCCAAAACCCAAAAATTGACCCCGGTTCCACTTAGTCAAAACACGAGGTTCGGACTAAAATCAAATCACCCATTCACCCACGAGCCCAAATATATAATTATTTCCATAATTCGACCCCAAAACGAGGTCGAAATCACAATTAACCAAAAAGCCCTAACTCCACCCAAATCCCTAATTTTCTTCCCATTCACATGATTTAGGCCTAGAAATCTAATGTGTGTTAATGGAAAATGAGTTAAAGATTACTTACCCAAGAGATTATGGTGAAGAATTGCTTCAAAATTGCCTAAGAGCTTTGGAGAAGAAAGGGGTTTGTGTAACTTTTATAAAATCCCGTAATGGGTTCTATTTTTGGATTTTTAAAAATCACTGGGCGAAATTGCCCTTCGCGATCGCGACAGACCCTTCGCGTTCATGATGGGTCGAGTTGGGTATGCCTTCCCGTTCGCATAAATGGGCTCATGTTTGCGAAGCTTTAGCCCCTCGAGCTCTCGCGTTCGCATCCAATGGGTCGCGTTCATGTAAGACAACTATGCCTCCCCCTAACTAGGCCCACTTGGCCTTCGCGTTCGCGTGGCCAGGTCCGCGTTCGCGAAGTTATAAACCCCCGCTGCCTCGCGTTCACGTCCTGAGCTACGCGTTCATGTAGAAAGATTTCTCCTTCATCAAAATTTACACATTGCGTTCGTGAGGGCCATCCCGCGAACCTGAAGTAGGAAATCTCAGCATACCAGAACATCTATTTTCTGCAATTATTCTTAAGTTCGAAATTTCCCGAATCACATCCGAAACGTACCCGAGCCCTCAAGGGTCCTAACCAAACACATGTATTAACTCAACAACCTCATATGAACTCATCTGTGGGATCAAATCGCCAAAATAACCTCAATAAGAACGGATCAAGCCTCAAAAGCAAGAACTTTTCTCAAACTTCATCAAGTATCAAATTTAGAAATTTAGGCCTGTATCACGTCAAATGATATCTGTTTTCAACCAAATTTTACATAAATGACTTAAAAAATATATTAGACTTGTACCAGGCGCTAGAACCAATATACGGGCCCGATACCATCATATTCTAATCAGATTTCATTTTAAATTTCCTTAAATAATTTTAGAAAACAATTTCCTTTAAAAATTAATTTCTCGGTCTTGGGGCCTCGAAATTCGATTTCAGGCTTACGCCCAAGTCCCATAGTTTCCTACGAACCCTTCGGGACCGTCAAATCACAGGCCCAGATCCGTTTACCCAAAATATTGACCGAAGTCAAATTAGCTCATTTTATAATCAAAATTTATCATTTTCCACAGATTTTCATATTTAAGCTTTTCAGTTACGCGCCCAGACTATGAATGCAAAACGAGGTGACTCTAAATGAGGTTTTCAAGGCCTTGGAGTCATAGAATTTAATTTAAACCAAGTGATGACCGTTTGGGTCATCATATAGCTAGACCCATAAGCTAGGGTTGTGGCTCAATTCTAGTGTGGGTAATTGATGGGTCTTGTGTTTTAGGGCTAGATTGATTATGGGTGTTTGATATTTGGACTAATTTCATGTTTAACTGCTGAATTAGTGGTTGCAAACACTAGTTTGTGTTAAGTGGACTTTTGCTCTTCTTATGAAAGAGAGCCTAAGTCTCTAGAATTAGTCCAACAACGAATTGGGGCGTACTCAGTAGAATTGATAGCCCCAATTAAATGGTTAAACTGAGAGATCGTAATACCCGACTTTATCCTCAATTGCTTGAGAAAATTCGCATACCCAATTGGTTTTGAGAAAGTCAATTCGGGCAAAATCACTCAAACTACTGAGAGGTATAGAGTGAGTAGAATCGAGCAATAGATATATCATACTCCCCAAATATGTCAATCATATCTTAAACTCAAGTATCCATCAATTGACCACCTAGGCAAAAGTCACTACCCTAGTGCCTTTTAACCATTTGAACAACTCATAATATCTTACTCTTATCTTATTTTAGTTTTAATTAGCATTGTAGTAAATAAAATTAGAAGTAAAACAAAAACCCAAAAATGTTAGAAGTGAAGTTAAAAACAATTACACAACTCTAGATTAGATAGATACCTGACTCCAACTTCTAGCTCTCTATGGAAATCAATCCCGACCTTAATCGGGTAAAAGCTGCTTCGAACCTCTCTCGCTACTCAATAGTAGTTCAAGGTAGGAGCCGATCACTTTTTGGCGCCGATGCCGGGGAGCTAACAGTTTTGGCTATCTATCTAAATAGTTTGTGTTTGTTCTTCTTTCCTTCTTTGTTACTAATTTGTGTGTGTCAATATTTTATGTACGAAATGGCATTAAATGCTAATGACTCTCTTGGAAACGTGCTTGCGGGAGAGGAGGTTGATGATATTGGAGAGGATGAGGTGCCTATTGTACCTCCAAGACCATGAAGAGGCCGCCAGTCCAATGTTAATGAGAATATTCCAGACCCTCCTCCAGCACCTCCAATAGAGGTTCCTCGAGTGCTCCCGAAATAAGGCTATGCAAGTATAATTGTCCCACCCCAAATCCATGTGGGCAGTTTCCAAATTAATAATGTGATGCTGACATTATTAGAGCAGTGTGGGTACCTCATGGGCGCTGCCACTCAAAATGCTTACAAACATCTCAAGGGGTTCGCAGATACCTGTTGGGGGAGCAAGCAAACCAATGTGTCCGAAGATGCACTCCGGTTGAGACTCTTCCCATTTTCAGTTAGAGGGAAGGCTTTAGATTGTCTTGAGCGACTTTCCAACAATTCCATCACTACTTGGGATGAGTTGGCGGACAAGTTCATTGCAAAGTTCTTTTCACCGGGACATAAGGCAGCATTGCGAGATGAGATCTTGGCTTTCAAGCAGGAGCCCACCGAACCATTGCATGAGATTTGGGAGAGATATAGAACTATGGTGAAGAAATTCCCCAACAATGATATGATGGAGAATATGCTGCAACAAACTTTCTACCGGGGCATCAATATAACAAATCAATGTATAGTGAATCAGCTTGCTGGGGGTAATTTCATGAAATTGACGTATGATGAAGCTTGTGCCATTCTTGACGAGATGGCTGACACGTTCTCCGCTTGTCAAAGTAGATCCAATATGCCCCAGGATGACCCCACGGTCGTTCATTTGCATAAAGAATTATATGATCATGGGCAGGCGATAGCTGAGTTGACAACAACCATGAACCAACTAGCAAAGGCTCAATTGCAAAAAGTCCAAAATCCTCGCCAAGTAAATGCCATGGACGGTGTTAATATGCTAGTGAACCAAAGAAGGCAAAGGGGTCAATAATACCAAGGTAGTTTGGATCAATGTGACAATGATGGTAGTGGATTTCAAGATGATGGCTATGATGGGCAAAATGAAGAGGTTCAATATGTGAATAATTATCAAGGCCAAAGAGGCGATTCTTCCCACCAACAACAACAATGGCAATCTCAAAGCAATTGGCGTAATCAACAACAAGGTAACAATAATTGGCAATAATCAACAAGGGAACAACAATTGGTGAAACAATAATCAAAATCCAAATTGGGCCAATCAAAACAACAATCGAAGCGGTGAAGGAAACTGGGGTAACAACAACAATTGGGGTGGAAATAACAACAACCAAGGTGGGTGGAACAATAACCAGGGAAATTAGGGGCAAGGCTTTCAAAGGCCCCCAATGTACCAACAACCGAGAAATCCACCACCTTTTCTATCCCGGGGTTCTAGTTCTTCTAGCAATGATATGGATAGAATTAAAATGATGTTCGAACAAATGATGAAGAAGAATGCGGATTCGGATGCTCAATTGTCTTCTCACAATACTTCCATTAGAAATTTGGAGGTGCAACTAGGTCAAATATCTTAGTCCTTGAATACACGCCCTAAGGGTGCTCTACTAAGTGATATGGTAGTGAACCCAAAGGGTAAGAACAATCATGTTACGGCGGTGGCCACTAGGAGTGGATGAGGCGGTGATGTGAATGCCTCCAAACAAAAGCAAGTTTTGGGTGATTAAGTTGAGTTGCAAAAAGATGAAGCTCCTTTGGTGGTAGAGAATGTAGTTGATGAAAATGTGAACGAAGAAGTGAGGATTGATATTCAAGATGCTGAGGTGGAAACACAAAGTGACGTGAACCCGTCTAGGGAACACGTAATTGACATGCCGGAGCCGGTTGTGCCAAAAGCTAAGGAACCCTTGCTTAGGCCACCTCCACCTTATCCTCAAAGGCTAGCCAAGTAGAAAAATGAGAACCAATTTAAAATGTTCATTGACATGATGAAGAGCTTATCCATCAATGTGCTTTTAGTGGAGGTTTTGGAGCAAATGCCTGGCTATACTAAATTCATGAAAGATTTGGTGACCAAGAAAAGATCCATGGACTGTGAAACTATCAAGATGACCCACCAAGTTAGTGCTATAGTTCATTCAATGGCTCTAAAGTTGGAGGATCCTGGTGCTTTCACTATCCCTTGCACTATTGGGAGTGCAGACTTTGCTAAAGCTTTGTGTGACTTAGGGGCAAGCATCAACTTGATGCCCTAGTCAGTTTTCAAGACTTTGGGTATAGGGCCACCGAGGCCAACTTCCATGACATTATAAATGGCAGATAGATCAATGAAGCAACCTTTGGATATTGTTGATGATGTGCTTGTCCGGGTGGACAAATTTATCTTGCCAGCTGATTTTGTGATTTTGGATTGTGAGGTGGATTATGAAGTCCCGATCATATTGGGGAGACCTTTCCTTGATACGAGAAAGGCTCTAGTTGATGTAGAAGCAGGGGAACTCACTTTTTGGGTGGGTGATGAAAAGGTAGTCTTTCATGTGTGCAAGTCAAAGAAGCAGCCCAATTATACCAAAGTATGCTCATTTGTGGATCTAGTCACGACTGTGATAATTGATGACACTAGTGCAATGATCAATGTGGAAGATCCTCTAGAGGCCGTGTTGTTAAATCTTGATGTCAATGATGATGAGTGCCGAGTGGAGTGTGTGAATTCTTTACATGGAATGGGCTCTTATTCTTATGAGCCTAGGAAACTATCCTTGGACTTTGAAAATAGAAAAACTCCACCAACAAAGCCTTCTATTAAGGAACCACAGGTGTTGGAGTTGAAGCCATTGCCTCCACACCTCAGGTATGAATTCTTAGGCCCTAGTTCAACTTTACCAGTTATTCTTTCCTCTTGTCTTACTAACATGCAGGTAGATGCCAGTTTGGTGGTGCTTAAAAAGCGGAACAAGGCAATTAGATGGACTTTAGCTGACATTCGGGGAATAAGCCCCGCATTGTGTATGCACAAGACCATTTTGGAAGATGATGTAAAACCCTCATTGGAAGATCAAAGGAGGTTGAACGAAGCAATGCAAGAAGTTATGAAGAAAGAAGTGATAAAGTGGTTAGATGTCGGGGTTATGTACCCTATTTCTGATAACTCGTGGACTTCCCGGTGTAGTGTGTGCCGAAAAAGGGTGGTATGACTGTGGTGACAGATGATAACAATGAACTAATTCCCACTCGGATAGTTACTGGATGGTAGGTATGCATGGACTACCGGAAGCTGAACAAGGTGACCCGCAAGGATCACTTACCATTGCCATTCCTTGACCAAATGCTTGATCGCCTTCCTGGGCATCCCTTCTATTGCTTTTTGGATGGATATTCTGGGTATAATCAAATCTTAATCTCTCCAGAAGATTAGGAGAAGACCACATTTACTTGTCCATATAGCACCTTTGTTTTCTCTCGGATGTCGTTCGAATTGTGTAATGCCCCGACGACATTCCACCGATGTATGATGGCCATTTTCACCGATATAGTGGAAGATATCTTGGAGGTGTTCATGGAAGATTTTAGTGTGGTGGGTGATTCATTTGAGGAGTGTTTGAGAAATCTGGATAGAGTGTTGGCTCGTTGTGAAGACACAAATCTTGTACTCAATTGGGAAAAATGCCCCTTCATGGTTGAGGAAGGCACATTGTTGGGTCATAAAATTTCAAAGCATGGTATCAAAGTTGACAAAGCCAAGATAAAGGTGATTTCAAGGCTTCCTCCCCCTACTTCTGTCAAGGGGGTGAGGAGTTTTCTTCGGCACGTGGGGTTTTACCAGAGATTTATAAAAGATTTTTCAAAGGTGGTAAACCCTTTCTGCAAGCTACTAGAAAAGGATGCTAAGTTTGTGTTCGATGAGGGATGTATGCAAGCATTTGAACTTTTTAAGCTTAAGTTGACCACCATCCTTACCATTGCCTCACTGAATTGGAGTTTGCCTTTCGAGCTCATGTGCATCGCGAGTGACGTTGTGGTTAGGGCAGTTTTGGGTCAAAAAGATAAAAAAATATTTCATCCGGTCTACTCCGCAAGCAAGACCATGAATGAGGCTCAAAGGAACTACACAGTAACTGAGAAAGAGTTGTTAGCCATAGTGTTTGCAATGGAAAAGTTTCGACTGTATCTTATGGGCGCCAAGGTCATAATGCACACCGATCATGCAACCCTTAGGTACTTGATAACAATGAAAGACTCCACAGCGAGGTTGATGCAATGGGTCTTATTATTTTAAGAGTTTGATTTAGAAATTGTAGACCGGAAGGGTAGTGAAAACAAAGTGGTGGACCACTTGTCCTGCTTGGAGTAGGAAGGAAGTCCATGTGATGGCCGAGAGATCAATGATGCATTTCCCGATGAGCAACTACTTTTTTGTGTCAATGAGTGATATGCCGTGGTTTGCAGATGTTGCTAATTACCTTGTGTCTGGCATTGTCCCGTGTGATCTCTCTTCTAACCAAAGGAAGAAGATCAAATGGGATAGTTTAGATTTCTATTGGGATGAGCCATATTTGTTCAAGATTTGCATGGATGGTGTGATCCGAAGGTGTGTCCCAGAGGAAGAGCAATAAAGTATCTTGGAGGCTTGTCATTCCTCTCCGTATGGTGGCCATCATGGTGGGGCGAGGACTGCTTCCAAAGTTCTTAGTTGTGGATTTTATTGGACAACTTTGTACAAAGATGTAAGTGATCTTGTGAACAGGTGTGGTGAGTGTTAAAGAGCGGGTGGAATTTTGAAGAAAGATGAGATGCCTCTCAATACCATCCTTGAGGTTGATATTTTTGATATATGGGGCATTGATTTTATGGGCCCGTTTGTTAGCTCGTGTGGGAACACATACATTCTTGTGGAGGTGGACTATGTTTCAAAGTGGGTTGAAGCCGTGGCTTTGCCCAACAATGAGGCCCGGAGTGTTGTTATATTTCTCAAGAAGAGAATTTTTACAAGGTTTGGTACTCCTCGTGCAATCATAAGTGGGGGGGGGGGGGTCTCATTTTTGCAATAGAGCTTTTGACACTTTGCTTTCAAAGTATGGTGTCAATCACAAAGTTTCTACTCCCAATCATCCTCAAGCAAGTGTTCAAGTTGAAGTCTCCAACAGGGAAATCAAAAGCATATTGTCCAAGACGGTCAATACAAATAGGATCGATTGGTCAAAGAAGTTGGATGACGCTCTATGGGCTTATAGGACTACTTACAAAACTCCGATTGGTATGTCTCCATATTGGTTGGTGTTTGGGAAAGCTTGCCATCTACCGGTTGAGTTAGAGAACAAGGCCATGTGGGCCTTGAGGAAGTTGAACCTTGAGTGGGATGTAGCTGCTAATCTTCGGGTGGAGCAACTCAATGAACTTGACAAATTTCGATTCCATGCCTAATGTAGTTCGTCCCTGTATAAGGATAAAATAAAATAGCTTCACGACAAGTATACTCGAGGCAAGGAGTTCAAGGTAGGGGATTTTGTGCTCTTATTCAACTCTTGGCTACGATTGTTCCCGGGAAAGCTCAAGTCAAAATGGAGCGGACCGTTTGAAGTAGTGTGTGTGACCCCATTTGGTGCTCTTGATTTAAAGAACAAAAGTGGGGAAGTTTTTAGAGTGAATGGGTATAGGTCAAGAATTATCTTGAAAAGTTTGATGACAGCCACGTGGTGGCACTTCTTAATTTCAAATGATGTAATGGTAACCCGCGTCGTGCCGCGACGTTAAATTAGGTGCTTCTTGGGAGGCAACTCATGTGTTTTTCTTCTTGTTTTTATTTTATTTTCATTGTAGTGTAAGATTGATTTTTGGTCTAACTGGTTGTGAGATGTTACAGGATTGTATTGGTGGAGTGTAGGACATAGTGGAAAAAAGTGTCAGGTCTTTGAAGTTGTTAATGTGGCCACACTCAATTTTGTGTGGTCCACGGTGGACTACTATGACCGCAGTCCATTTTGTGCGGACCGTAGTGTGTTGCCTCCTCAGACTTGGAAATTGCTATGCAATATAGACCGCGGTCCATTTTGTGTGATCCGCACTGGGGTAGGTAAGCTGGTCCCCTGGACTTTTTCTATAAATAGTACCTGAGGCCCAACGTTTACACTTTTTCTAACTATTGAATATTAGAATCCTTAATGCACTGTTCATCACCCCCTTCTACTCGTAATTAATTGATTGGAACAAATTTTCCTTATTTCATCTCACATCTGGTAAATCCACTTCTTATTAATTACTTTAATTTAGTTATTTTGTTTTCCTTTTTGTTTTACTTGGTTTTTTATTTCTCTTTTTCCCGTATTTTCTTCAATTGATTAGGTCAGGGTAATCAATCACTTGATTAGAGTAGGCTTAGGTATTTGAAAACAATAGGCAACTACTTAGGGACTATTATTAGCTGTAAATTTGGGCTTAAAATTAAAATTCATGAAACCCTAACTTAGTGCCACAGCTGGCCACTCAGTACGGACCGCGGTCATTTTTGTACGATCCGTGGTGCACTAGTTTGGTCCGTAGTAACATTTTTTACGGATCGCACTGATGACTATTGGTTTTTTGAAGTTTGGGGATTGCGGCCACACTACATTTTGTGCAGTCTGCATTGGTCCCAATGCGGCCGCACTACATTTTGTGCGGTCCGCAAAGAAATTGTTCAGAGAGTGTTTAGTCTGAACCCCACATCTGTGCGGACCGCAGTCGATTTTTGCTGTCCGCATTGACCCTTATATGGCCGCACACCATTTTGTGTGGTCTGCACTGCATTCCTTCTATTGATTCTAACAAGCTTATTGGATTGTGTCTGCAGACAATGGTGAGACAACGAGGTAAAGGCTCTAAACAACCAGACAAAGAAGAATCCTCCCTGGGAGGGAAATAGAAAATGATAAAATTGACTCCCAAAGTTAGGGAGGCAATAAAAACAACCAGGGAGGCGATACAGGCTGCTGATAGAGCTGCTTCTCACTCATCGGGAAGTGAGTATGAGCCCTCCCGAGAGATCTCTTCAGACTCCGTGCTAGAACATATCCCTGACTGGCCAGAGAGGAACATGCTAAGAGACATACCTCCAGCATCCCCCACTGCCCAAGTGTCAGTAAATGTTTCTTCTGAGTCGTCTGAAGGCTAAGGTTCCCGTAGTGGGGAATACTCTACCTCTCCCATAACTTCATTATCTGGAGAGGGTGCAGTAGGAGATGAGGAGGAAGTAGAAGGAGAAGTAGGAGAAGGGGGTGAACCTCAGGTTGGCGGGGTCGATAGAATCAGAGAACGGGAGGTGTGGCAGGATAGATTCATGAGTGATGTAGCATATCATAAATTCCGGGAATGGTGGCTGGTGAGGAAGTTGATTCCGGAAAGGATTTTTGTGGATAGAGACTTACTACCTCACAACCCCAATGTGAGGAGACAGTTTAGGGAGAGACTTGGCTGGGAGTATTTTTTGGGTGAGTGTGTAGATGCCAATGAGCACTTGGTCAAGGAATTCTACACCAACGTTGACCATATAAAAAAGGGCACCAAGGTGACCAAGGTGCGAAACTTGAAGGAGTTGTTTGATGGAAATTCAATAAACCACTACCTTAGCTTTGATGACAAGGATGAGACATTGTATATGGCAAAGATGGAAATGGGCGAGGAAATCCGTCCTTGGTTGGCACAGTATCTGGCAATCCCAAGTACCACCCCCGATTGGTTGATTGCGGGCAACAAGATTCTGAGACATAGTTGGAACTTCGAGGAAAAGGGGTGGGAAATGTTTGTGTGCGGCATACTGGACCCAACTAATCATGACAACACCCTCCCTCTTCACCGGGTAGTGTTGGTGGCCTTGATCATGGAGGGGTACCCGATCAATGTGGGTATTGTAATATCTCAGATAATCTCAATTGTGAGTAGTGAGCATGATAGAAACTATCCTTTCCCAAGCTTTCTGACTGTATACTTTCGGGACCAACATGTTTAAAAGAGGCCATTCGACATTAGGGTGAAAGAAAATGCCCCTTTCTCTTGGTACAACATGTAGGGGATGACAACCCAAAGAGCAAGAAATTTAAGGGAAAGACTACTACTTCAACTAGCCAGTTTGAAGAGCCAGTTGTGGTAGTGGCTCCTGCTTAGCCTGCCTGTACCTCCACTAATATCCCTCATAGCCCACCCACCTCAGCAGATCTAGAGACTCCTTCTTCCCGAGCTTACCCGGTGACTGCCCACCAACTGAGCCAAGCTCTTCTTAATATCAACAACTAGCTGCAGACAACGTCATCCAACTTGTCCATCTTGACTACCACAATAGAGGCTCAGTCGGCTCCTCTACCTCCACAGGTTCCATAATCCATAGAGGATGCTCTTAAAGAGATTCTAGTGAACCAGAAGAAAATCCTCGACACTCAGAAGGTGCTCATAGAGGCAGTTAATTCACATAGCAAGGCTCTTAAGGAGCTTTCTCAGGAGCATAAGAAGCCGAGGAAGACATGGGCCTCTAAGGAGTCCGTGAAGGAGTTGAGGGCTGATGTTGACAGACTAAAGGCCGATCAGCTGCCTTTAGATTTATGCTCCAGGACCCAGTACCAGCAGCTCATCCCCTGCCAGAGCAGTCTCAGAGGCCTCCCAAGAGGAGAAGGATGATTCCCCGAGCGAACGATGCAGTCATATAGTTGGAAGCCCCCTCGGAGGCCTCCTCTAGCCAGCCACAGGATATACCTCAGGAGCCTGTCCAGGTCTAGGCCTAGGCCCAGGTCCCAGCAGCAGAGCAGCAGCCCACAGGGAACTAGTCTGAGGTTCCTGAGCACAGTGAGGACTCAGGGACCACTCAGGAGCCCATGCAGACAGACCGGCCATAGGGAGTCTCTATATCCTTTACCATTATCTTTTTGGTGCTTATTTTGTTTATTTGGCATTGGGGACAATGCTAGCTTTCATTTGAGGGGGTAGGTCCTGCATTTGGATTCATTCGGACGATTGTATATATTTGATACTTTTTATGCTTTCTTTATTTTTCATCTTTGGTTTGTATATATTTTTAACATTTCGCTACATTTCTCTCACTTTTAGTTTACTTTGGGTCTGTATATAAAGTTATGTTACATTGTCTATATTCATCCCATCTATTGTATATTCGATAAACCCTCTCTTGTATATATTAATTTTACTTTCCGCAAATTCTTTGTTCTTAGCTTCTTAATTATGTTCCTAAATTCTTATTTTGAAAGTTTTCAATAAGCCTTTGGTTTTCTTAATGCCATGGTTCTTTCCAGAGATGGAGTTTGTGTGAATTGGGTGGCTCTTCCCAATGATGGATGGTGTGAGAACCTTCTTAAGGATTTGAGTCCGTTTTTTTTAGTAGTTAGTGGGTAAGGGTGCCTCAAGAAAAGTTTCACTTGGGCCTAGCACATTTTCCTTTGCTCTTATGGTCAAAAACAAGTTTTTGTGTTTAAGATGGTGAAAGTTGTGACCTTGAGACTCTTGTGTTGGCCGATAATCATCAAGTTGTTTTTCGGGACCACTGTGAGCTCAAATCTTATCTAAGGTCATTGTGGTACCCCGACTCCATGTCTTTAGCGATCCCATAGCTTGTGTGGTGAGTAATCATAATGCAAGTCCAAGTCCCGAGCCATTGGTCTAGAACTTGCCCTGAATGTTTGTTGAGGCAAAATCCTAAGTGAATTTTGACTTGAGACATGAATATAGGCTCTCCTTGATCCAAATGATAGTTTGAACACATCCATAACCTACCAATGATAAGATCCCTAGTCAACCCTTTTGAGCCTTAGATATTTCTCTTTCAAAAAGCATGATACAAGACTTTACACGTTCTAAAAGATACTCTCTCTTGGCACCCGATCTTTCCTTTAGCACATGGCAAAAGTGTAAGTTTTGGGGGGGAGACATGGATAGCAACAAAGTGGTAAAAAGGCACAAAAATGAAGAAAAGAAAAGGCAATGAAAAAGAAAGAAAATCAAAAAGACAAAAAGAATGTTCAATATGAAAGAGAATAAAAAAGGATTCAAGAAAAGCAAAGAATGAAAGGCGTGGAAAGTTGAAAAAGGAGAAAAGGTTTGAAATGTATAAGAAAGAGTGACACTGTGTCTCTCTAACCCCTTAGAAAGAAGTGAAATGACTCAAAGAGTCAAGTGAAAGTCTGCCAAATGAAACAAAAGAAGAGCTTAAGGGAAGATGGAACCTACTTAGACCAAACATTTCCTACCCTGAACCAAAAGCCTTCACAATGTCTCCATACAAGCCTTATATGATTTTGAGTTGAATGGAGCTTACATTAGTGTATATTCACGTAAGGGGAAAACATATGGTACCTAGAGCCGGACTTGTGACTTTTTCTTGTGAGAGATGAGTGAACTTCCATTGACCTCGTTATGAGTGCCACTATTCTAAAGGTGAGGTTTGCTTAGGGAGATTTTTGGATGTGTGAGTTTGGGTTCCACAATGACTAAAGTAGTAGAAAGAGTTCTTTGATGTATTGAGTCAACTCTTGATGCTCTTGTGTCGCACTTAATCCATGGTGTTTCAAAGAGTAAAAGTTGTTAATGATTCATTTGTATTGAGGGCAATTGTTAGTCCCAATTGATGCTAGATAAGGTCACTTTAGGACAGCTGAAACTTTCTTGGATATTCTCTTAAAGGGTGGGTCTTATTTTGTTTGCTTGAGGACATGCAAAAGATTAAGTTTGGGGGACTTGATAACTAGGGATTTTACTACCTTTTATACTCTTTCTTGCTTATGTTTTGATTAGGAATTTGTACAAAATAGTCCCAAAAGGCTCACAAGTTGTGCTTGATTACAGGTTTGATCAACAAAGTGACAAGATGTCAAAGATTAGCTCAAAAGGAGTGAAACTTGCACAAGTACAAAGACAAGACAAAGCTCAGGCAAAATAAGGCCAGTGCGGCCACACTACATTCTGTGCGATCCGCACTGTGAGGTTCAGAGAGCATGACATTCAGGCACAAAGGCAATGCGGCCACACTAGGATTTGTGCGGTCGACACTGAGATCAACGCGACTGCACTTGATTTCGTGCGGTCCGATGTGAGAAGAATCACAGAGCTGCAAATTCCAAGTGTCTAGCCAATGCAGTCAGCAATCCATTTTATGCGGACCGCATTAGAAGCCTCCGTGGCCGCAGTCCATTCTCTGCGGTCCGCAATGCCCGAGTTCAGAGAGTTAGATCTTCAAGTTCAGAGCCCTAGTGCAGCCACACACCATTTTGTGCGGTCCGCACTAACCCTGCAAGGGTATTTTTGTCCAGAATTGTTAGCTTAGTATAAATATCTTCTTTTCCATTTTTAGGTCAAGCAGATAGATTTAGCTGAAAGCTACGCTCGTGGGTTTGAATATTTTAACAGTTTTGGGAAATTTTATTTTCATTTCAACATTAAATCTTCTAGTTTATCTTAGCAATAAATTAATATGAGTTGTTCTTCATCTATTTCTTTGTTTTCTTCTTCAATTATGAGTAGCTAGACCCACAAGCTAGGGTTATGGCTCAATCCTAGTGTGGGTAATTGATGGGTCTTGTGTTTTAGGGTTTGATTGATTATGGGTGTTTGATATTTGGACTAATTTCATGTTTAATTGCTGAATTAGTAGTTGCAAACACTAGTTTGTGTTTAGTGGAATTTTGCTCTTCTTGAGAAAGAGAGCTTAAGTCTCTAGAATTAGTCCAACAAGGAATTGGGGCGTACTCAATAGAATTGATAGCCCCAATTAAAGGGTTAAACCGAGAGATCGTAATACCCGACTTGATCCTCAATTGCTTGAGCAAATTCGCATACCCAATTGGTCTTGAAAAATTCAATTCGGGCAAAATCACTCAAACTACCGAGAGGTATAGAGTGAGTAGAATCGAGAAATGGTTATATCATACTCCCCAAATATGTCAATCCTATCTTAAACTCAAGTATCCGTCAACTGACCACCTAAGCAAAAGTCACTACCCTAATGCCTTTTAACCATTTGAACAACCCATAATATCTTACTCTTAGCTTATTCTAGTTTTGATTAGCATTGTAGTTGGTAAAATTAGAAGTTAAACAAAAACCCAAAAATATTAGAAGTGCAATTAAGAACAATTACACAACTCTATATTAGATAGATACCTGACTCCAACTTCTAGCTCTCTGTGAAAATCGATCCGACCTTAATCGAGTAAAAGCTGTTTCGTCCCTCTCTCGCTACTCAATAGTAGTGCAGGGTAGGCGCCGATCAGGTATTACTATTGTATCGACCTTTTCATAACCTCAAATAGAGATATGACTAGGATGAGATCACTGCCCGTGATCAAAGGGGTAGATATTGACAAGTATTCACAACAAACCTGGAAGCCAAGTGCAACACCTTTGCCGATTCCTAAAAAGTTTAAAATGCTTGATATTCAAAACTATGATGGAACAAATAACCATCGAGATCACGTAACTGCGTTCACAACTGGTGTGATGGGAAACAATGAACCAAGCAGGAAATCGAATTAGTTTGATTAAAATTTTTGGTGAAACACTCATGGAATGAGCATTAACGTGGCATTCTCTTTTACCTGAAAACTCTATTGATTCTTTTGCTGAGCTTGAAGATTTATTTATAAAAGCACATTCGGGAGCTCAGAAAGTTGAAAAAAGGATAAAAGACATCTTTAAGGTGAAACAAAGGAATACAGAATTGATCAGGGTATTCGTAGATAGATTCTAGTGGGAGAGGATGATGTTACCTCAAGTACCTGATAATTGGGCAGCTATGGTGTTCTCGAGCATTTTAAACGAGAAAAGTTTAAAAAGCCATGAAGAGGCTGAAGGAAAGTATGTGACAATTTCCAGCAACAACCTGGAACAATGTATACAACAAGTACAGTACAAAGCTACAGATAGAAGAAGACACGGTTGTAAAGCCAATGGCTGATGAAAGAGCAGGATCGAGATATTCAGAATCAGAAAAAAGGACCGGAAAGAATAGGTACGAGCCTTACATAGGACCTGTAGGGCGAGACTCTCGATCTAAATAAGAGAACGTATGATTTGAATCAAGATCAAGGCAAAAAGATACGAGTTCTTCATCTTGATCCAGAAAGGAACGGGATACACGAGGCAGCGATTCCAATACACATGGAAGGATTGGAGACTACAGCTTTAATATCAGCACCTCTGAGTTAGTATCTGTTTTAAGAGGTATGGGAGATAAGGTGTGTTGGCGTAAAGAAATGAAATCAAATTCGAGCAAAAGGAATCCATATTTATGGTGTGAATTTCACAACGATAATGACCATAGAATACTAGATTGTAGATTACTACAGGGAGAAGTCGAGCATTTGTTGAAACAAGGTTACCTAATTGACCTGTTCAACGAGAATGGAAGGAAATCATATATGAAGAACAAACAGGAACCCCCGGAACCTCCATTACCAAGAAGAACAGTCAATGTAATAACCGGGGGAGATGAGGTCAATGGTGCAACATATACAACAACAAAAAAGGCATCAAAAGTTACGGTCACTCATGGGAAGTGAGTTCGCCAAATATTTGATGGAGAGAATATAACATTTGATGATGAAGATGCGAACGACTTGTTGATTCCTCACAATGATGCACTAGTAATATCTTTACTTGGACATGATACTAATGTAAAAGGAGTTTTGATTGATCCAGGCAGTTCAGTAAACATCATTTTACTCAGGGTGGTGAACAAAATGCAAGTTGATGACAAAGTGATTCCAAAGGCACAATCTTTGTCCCGGTTTAATAATTCAAGCGTTATCACAAAAGGGGAAGTTTTGCTCACTACGTTTGTAGAAGGAATTGTGAAGGATACAAACTTCCAGTTAATGGATGTGGACATGGAATATAATATAATTCTGGAAGATCGTGGATTAACGATATATATGATGTCTCGTCTACTTTACATCATGTTATCAAATTTCCTTCACCGTGGGGGATACGTCAAATTCGTAGAGATCAATAAGCTTTAAGGAATATCAAATCAATTGTAGTTTTGAGCACGGTAACTAATGATACATATGCAAAGTAGCAACTACATGACTACGTTGAGGATGTTAATGCAAATGCCTCAGCCGAAGGCATACCAGGACGACCTGACGTGGATTCAAGACCTGATATCATTCAAGATCCAGAAGAAAATGAAAATATTAAGACAAGTACCGAAGAAATCAATGCTATAGTGCTGTGTACACACTATCCAGACTAAAAAGTTTACGTCAGAGCAAATTTAAGCCCAGAAGTGAAAGGTAAGTTAATTAAATTTTTACAAGCTAACGTAGATTGATTTGCTTGGTCACATTCAGATATGACGCGTATACCATCAGAAGTGATGACTTACAAAATGATTGAGAACCCACCATATCCACTTGTCAAGAAGAAGAAGAGGAAGCAAGGATCATTTAAAAATCAAGTAATCCAAGATGAGGTACAAAAACTTTTAAAAATTGGGTCGATACGAAAGGTAAAGTACCTTAACTGGTTAGATAATACTGTGGTAGTTCCCAAAAAGAACGGAACATGGCAAGTCTATGTAGATTATACTGATTTAATAAGGCTTTTCCTAAAGACTCATTTCTTTTGCCGCATATAGATCAACTAATTGACTCTACCGCAGGATATGAACTTTTATGTTTTTTAGATGCGTATTCAGGATACAACCAAATAAAGATGTACCCTCTAGATGAAGAAAAAACTTCGTTTATCACACACAGGGGGACTTACTGTTACAAATTATGATGTTTGGTTTAAAAAAGGCCGAAGCCACTTATAAAAGATTGGTGACTAAAATGTTCAAGAACATTTGGAAAAAACTATAGAATTCTACATTGATGATATGGTGGTCCTGTTTGCACACATGGAAGATCATTTTCAACACTTGTCAGATAGTTTCAAGATTCTCCGCCTATACAATATGAAGCTAAATCCAAAAAAATGAACTTTTAGCATGGTTTCAGGTAATTTTTTATGCTTTCTTGTTTCTAACGGGGGTATTAAAGTGAATCCTGCACAGATCAAAGCTATTTAGGAAATACCAAATGTACTCACAAGCAAAAAAGAAGTGTAAATATTAACAGGAAGAATAGCAGCCCTGGGGAGGTTAATATCAAAATCATCAGAAAAGAGTTTTAAATTCTTTTCAGTATTGAAAATTAGAATCAGTTTGAATGGACCGATGAATGCCAACAAGGTCTCAAAGACTTAAAATTGTACCTATCAAATCCGCCTTTGCTAGCCAAACCAAAAGATGGATAAAGGCTACTCATTAATCTTGTTGTATCAGAACTAGTAGTAATCCCGATGTTGGTACGAGAGGATAAAGATAAATAATATCTAATTTATTATGTTAGTAAATCTTTTCTAGGTGCTAAGATACGATATCCCTGTTTAGAAAAGCTTGCTTTAGTGTTAATTATGACGTCTAGAAAGTTGAGACCTTATTCCCAATGTCATCCTATTTATGTAATAAATGCCTTCCCTTTGAGGAATATATTGCATAAACAAGAACTATCTGGTAGATTAGCTAAATGGGCAATAGAACTCAATGAGTATGATATCATATATCAGCCCTGAACTACAATAAAATCACAAGTTTTAGCAGACTTCATAGCAGCTTTCAACACGAATGTAGTTCCTAAAGCGAAAAAGGAACTACAAGTATTTACCGGATCTTATTCGGGGACTTGAATTTTATTTACCGATGGTTCTTCAAATGTTAAAGGAGCGGGCTTAGGAATTGTTCTAATTCCATCTTCAGGGGAAGTAATAAGACAAGAAATAAAGTGTTATCCAATCACTAATAATGAGGCAACGTACGAATCTTTGATTGCAGGTTTGGAACTAGCACGAGAACTTGGTATAGAACATATTGTGATCAAAAGTGACTCGCATCTAGTGGTTAAATAGATGTAGGGACTTACATAGCAAGAGATGCACGAATGCAACAATACCTGGAAAAGATACGGGAATTACTCAGACAATTTCAGTCGTGGAAGGATGTGCAAATGCCTAGGGAAGAGAATGCAAAAGCATATGCGTTGGCAAATATCACATTTTTCACAGAAGTAACAAATGTAGAAAATGCTATCGTGATACATTTGCTTCATTCGGCACTTGACAAAGACAAGAGCGAGGCAAAATTTAATAATCTAACTTGGGATTGGAGGAATGAATTTGTTAATTTTTTGCAGTATGGAATCTTACCCAAATACAAGAAGAAGTCACAATTGGTTCGCCAAAAAGCCACATGGTATTGCTTAATTCGTGGAAATTTATATCGAAATATGTTTGGCGGACATTTAGCACGGTGTCTCGATCCATCACAAATGGAGTATGTGATGAGGTAACTACATGAGGGGGAATGCGACAATCAAGCTGGGGGAAGATCATTGGTAAAGACATTAATAAGAGCAGGATATTATTGGACAAAAATGGAAGAAAAAGAAGAAAACTTTGTAGCCAGGTGTGATAAATGTCAACGATATGCCAATAATATGCACCGCCCAGCAGGACTATCGTATTCAGTAATTTCATCATGGCCTTTCATGAAATGGGGCATGGATATTGTAGGTCTGTTACCTCAAATGAAGGGAAACGTACAATTTTTATTAGTTTTAACAGATTATTTTTCAAAATGAGTAAAAGAAGGAGCTTTCAAACATGTACAAGAAAAAGAAGTCAGGGACTTTATTTGCCAAAACTTTATCTGCCAATTTGGAGTTCCAAATGGAATTGTGTGTGACAATGGCCCACAGTTCATAGGCACAAAAATCACAAAATTCTTTCAAATTTGGCATATTAAAGAGATTACATCCGCACCTTACAAACGGGCAAGATGAGTCAATAAACTAAGTTATTATTAATTACTTGAAGAAGAGATTAGAGGAATCAAAAGGCAAGTGGGCGAAAGTGTTACCAAGGGTATTGTGGCTTATCGAATGACAACAAAAACAAGTACGGCTGCGACTCCATTTTCACTTCTATATGGTACTAAAGACTTAATTCTGGTGGAGATAGGTGAACTAAGTACGAGATAAACAGATGCTATCGAGTAGGCAAATAAGGAGGATATGCGAGTAAATTTGGATCTATTAGAAGACAGGAGAGAAGAAACATTAATTAGAATGGCGGCTCAAAAGTAGATGATTAAGTAATATTACAACAAGAAAGCTAATTTGAGGTACTTCAAGATTGGGGACTTCGTCCTCAAAAAGATGTTTCAATCTACAAAAGCGGCCAATGTAGGTAAATTCAGTCCAAATTGGGAAGGCCCTTATAGAGTTCGAGGCATCGCTGGAAAGGGAGCATATAAGTTTGAAACCATAGATGGCAAGGTACTACCATCAAAATAGAATGCAATTCATTTGAAGAAGTATTACTTCTAGAAGAAGAAAGTACACATGGTCAGGTATCACTCAGGTTCAACTTTATTTTGTTCTTTGGAATTTTAATAATCTTCTAGAGTGAAAGAAGTTATGAAAGTGTTGTATGAATAAATATGAAATTGATGTACGAAATTTATTTGAAAGTTCAAAGCATAAAACTTCCTCAAATTATTTCTTTTTCATGCCTACTTCATGTTTCATGTATTTACACTAATATGAAGATGAGAGGTCATCTTCATCAGTGTCGTTAACATAAAAGGGCCCTCTTTTATAAAAATCCGTATTTATCAAAGCCATGGATTGTCAAGGCCCTGTTTCAAAGAAAAAACTCAATTATCAAAGAGCAGAATATGCGAAAAAGCAACCAAAATATTTATATATATATATATATATTAAGCCTTGAAAAAATGAAGGTGTAAAATTTTTCATTAAACCCCAAAAGAAGACAGGGGTAGCCAAAAACAAACCTTCCAAAAAGTTTTTAAGCTAAGAGAAAAACAACATTAGGAAGACCTAAAGAAAAGTTAATAAAAAATAGGAGAAAAATAAGGAGCATCATCAATGGGAGCATCATCAACGGGAGGATAAGGTTTATCTTGAGAAGAAGAGGCTTGAACATCAGCCCTACCAGGAACAAGTCCAGCTCCATCACCCTTGGGACCTTCGTCTTCAGGTGAGGAAAATCTTTGACGTTGCTGAGTTTTATGAATTGCTCCTTTAGCCCTAGCAATCTTTGTATTAAGGTCAAAACCCTCCTGGTTGGCTTCAATTAGAGTCTTGATGTGAGTATTTAAGAAAGCTCAACTCACATCCAACGATAACTGTCATGACCCAAAATACCTCCGAAGGAGTCGTGATGGCACCTAGTCTCTAAACTTGGAAGCCTAACTTTAACAGAAATAACATTGATATTTATTAACTTCAAACTAGATAATCTCTGAACAATTACAATTTTCCAAAACCGGTTGTACAAGTCATAAGCCTTTCTAAGAGTAGTTATACAAAACGATACGAAACTGATCCAGAACAAAAGGAATAAATGAAAATAAGTACAACCGAAGGTGACTCCAAGGCCTGCGAACGCAACATCAGGTTTACCTTGAGTCTCCACCGCGACGATCCACAGAGCTACTACCAATCAAATACCTGGATCTGTATACAAAAATATACAGAAGTATAGTATGAGCACACCACAGCGGTGCCCAATAAGTATCAAGACTAACCTCGATGGAGTAGTGACGAGGAACAGTCAAGACACCTAGTGGTCAAATAAATTGAACAGGATATGATAATAAACTATCAACATAAGGATAACAAATTAATATCAACAATCGGGAGAAAAACAAACTACAATCAGTAGAAACAATAACCGGAAACACGGATGGAAACGAAAGATAACCAAGTAAATTAACACCAACATAACTGGGACACCGACAAGTAAAATGTACTCAAATAAGGAAGGCAATGTCAACTTAATCAATCATATCATTTTTGATGCATAATTCCATCCATTTCAAAACTCGATGTCTCATATCATAACCTTACTTTCCCAACCTTTAGTACACCCGGCACCTTGTGCCCACATATTTCTATCTCCCTTTGCACAATAACATTCTCATGTTACTCAATACATAATGTCTGTAACAGATGCAATTAAGAAGTTCAAGGAGTTTCATTTACTTAACATAAAGTAGAGTACAAGTTCTAAACCAATTAGGAAATTAGCATGAAAAGATGAAGTTGTTTTTAGAAATTATTTGAATAAAGAAAGTACCCTTTTCAATTAAAATACAACATCGAACGAGTTATTACCTTTAACATGGGATTTAATAAATTAAAACTTAGTAAAAATTCCTTTTTAGTACAATACAACCTCCGACGGTTTAAGGAAACTTAATTGAGAAACTAATTGAATTAAAAATATAACAATTCTTGAAATTTGAAGTATTGAAATATATATATAAATACAACGAGTTCAAATGTTAAAAGTCATACAAGCAGCGTAGTATAAATTACTTTATTTTGAATCACGATGTTACTAATAACTTCACGGGATAGGAGAATAATGTTTCAACGTAGTAAATTTATTTTAAAAATTATTTCACCAGAATAATAGTTTCAGGGAAAGAACTTAAGGAACAACAGCAAGTCAATAACTCAATGCCAATAACCCGATCTTCACGACTCAGTGAAGCCCGAAATACAAATTGTCAAGTCTTAGATGAATGAACTAGCATTTTCTCAGTATTAAGCTATAACCAAATACTAAATGAAATGTAAAGCCATCGGATAACTTGTACAGTCTAAGAGGTATCCATAAGCATATATATTCATTGATGTGGCGCACATCCCGATTCCACCAATTCTCTCTTATTCCTCCTCAATAGTTAAAATAAAGTAAATAGTATATATTTGTTGTGGCGTGCAACCCAATCCCACCAATACTCCCTTATTCCTCCTTAACAATTACAATAAGAGTAAATAGTATTTATATCACCATATCAGTAACAACATGATCATTCTCCCTTATTACTCCTTGTTGCGGCATGCAACCCGATCCCACCAATCCACCCTTATTACTCCTCATTATAAATATCACCCTTATTCCTCCTGTTGCGACATGCAACCCGATCCCACCTGTCCACCCTTATTACTCCTTGTTGCGGCGTGCAACCCGATTCCACCAGACAACATCAATTCTCCCTAATTCCTCCTCAACATATCAACAAACCAACATAGTCTAAAATCAATAACAACAACAATTCAACAATCCAATCATAAGGATTTCTAGCACCAAGAGTATGAGTACATGACAACGAGAGAATCACGGAAAGCCAAGAAGCAGAATAACCTTAACAAAACAACAAGACATAATAAGCACGTGATAACTATACCGACAACCACAATAATTTGGACACATAACATATATGCACAGGGTCATAAAGGAATTCACAATTAAGAGATACCAAGCATTAAGGAGGACACTCATTTCAATTAATTCAAATAAGGGCCAAGTAACAAGTAAGAGTTAAAGAAAAGCTAACAACATCATACAGAGCATGTAGAGGTAAAGAAGCAATTAGGAAACCCAATCATATTAAAAAACTTCTCACTTAATGAACATAAGGACATAAGAACCCTAAAGGCAAATTTCCAACAAATAAGTGCACACACTCGTCACCTCGCATACATGGATTACAATTAGCATAGAGGACTCAAATCCTAAGGGGAAGTTCCCCAGACAAGGTTAGACATGATACTTAACTCAATCCGGCCAATTCAATACTCAATTATGCTTTTCCTTTACCAATTCATCAACGCTCGACTCAATCTAGCCAAAACGACTTGAATACAACAAAAAATGCAATAGAAAACAAGTTCAATTAACAAAACTATGATTCTTATACAATTTGCAAAAAGTCAACTTCTCGGGCCTGCACCTCGAAACCTGACAAAATTTACAAAAACTGAATACCAATTCCGATACGAGTTCACCCATACGAAAATTATCTAATTCCGACACCATTAGATCCCTCAAATAATCATTTTTTATTTTTCAAAAATTTCACAATTTTCCCCAAATTTTCCTCTAGATTCCTATGAATTTGATGTTAAATCTAAGATATAATCACAAAATATAGTTGGAAATTGATTAGAGACACTTACCCGATAATTTGGTATGAATATCTTCTCTCAAAATCGCCCACTCTCGGAGTTAGGTTTCAAAAAATATGAAAAAGGAGCAAAAACACGGAATACCCAGCTTTTAGCAGGCTACAGATGTCGCATTTGTGACACTGGGTTTGCAAATGCGAACTCGCAAAAGCGAAGAAAGCTTTCCAAATGCGAAGCCTGGAACATTACTGTCTTCATCGCAAATGCGACAGAGAGTTCGCAAATGCGAACTCTGAGGGTTTCGCAAATGCGGGGTTTCCTTCGTAAATGCGACCCAATCCCTGGTAGCCTAGCTTCGCAAATGCGAGCCTGCTTCGGAAATGCAAGGCTGCTTCGCAATTGTGATAGTTGCATTTGAGCATAAACATCGCAAATGCGGTGACACCAGAACCAGAAATCAAAGACTAAGCAAAAATAATTCCAAAACAAATCCGAAACTCACTCGAGCCCTCGAGGATCCAAACCAAATACGCACAAAAGTCTAAAAACACCTCACGAACTCGCTCGCACACTCAAATCATCAAGATAACTTCTAAAACAACAAATCGGATGCCAAAAGGCATGGAAATCACCATGAACTTCAAGAACTTCTAGAATTGCAACCAAGCGTCCGAACCATATCAAATCAACTCCAAACGACACTAAATTTTGCAGGCAAGTCCTAATGACATAACACAGTTGTTCCAACTTTTAGAATCACATTCCCACTTCGATAAAACAAAAGTCAACTATGGGTCAAACCTCTCCATTTTCCAAACTTTAACTTTTTCCAACTTTTGCCGAAATGCCTCAAATTACCCTACGGGCCTCCAAATCCAAATGTGAACGCACGCTTAAGTACAAAATCATCACACGAAGCTACTGAAATCATCCAAAACTCATTTTGGGGCCATTTACTCAAAGGTCAAATTCCGGTCAAACCCTCACCGCTTAAGCTTTTAAAATTAGATTCCTTCCTCCAATGCGACTCTGATTCATCCGAAATCAGAATCCAACCATGCACGCAAGTCGATATATATAATATTAAGCTTCTCGTGACCTCAAACTGCCAAACTGGATGCAATTGTTCAAAACGACTAGTCGGGTCATTACATCCTCATCCACTTAAACATACGTTCGTCCTCGAACATTCCAGGAGTCATTCCAAAGCAATCAGACAACTGCATGAGCTCACCATACATATACCTGGGGGTGATTCGCCATCACCCAAGCCTATGTAAGACTGATAATGCAACTTAAATGAAAGTCTCATCTCATCCTTAGTCTATAACATTAGGACAGAACCCAAACCTCTACATCTGAGATTTATCATAGGACCTGAATCCCACATCATAACACTGAATACACCTGAACTAACTGAATTGAGCCAATAACCTCTGACCACCATACCCACTCAAATAACACTCTGGACACCAGCAATACACTTCACATATAATACCACCTTGTTCTGGACTTCCACAACACTCACCATGATAAGGAAACATGTGGAAACTCATAGCCGCCCATGAAGTCAATAAGTCAAGAAGCTCTCACGCCCGCCAAGGGCCATTACCCAAATCTTAGCAGAAACACCCTCATACTTCCAAACACTCCTCACCCCCAATACCATAGTACTTATCTCAAGTCTAAGAACCTCATCAGCAAATACAAGCAGCCCAACTAATAACTCATCACGGAACCACGCAGATTCTCACACCACACAGTTCGTACACCAAACCAACAATAACCAAATTATGCAGCACAAATAAAGGAAAGCAAAGTATAAGAATTATCTAACAAGTGCAGCAACACAAGTATAGTTTTCATCAAATCGTCCCATAGAAGGAAAATACAACACCAGATAAACACAAGGAAATGGTATTCCACATAATATCCATTGTAGCGTGTGGCCCTCTCCCAAAGACTCATCAAGCTAAAATGCTCGGGTTCATTGATTATATGAATACTAATATCAAGTACAGTAATGTGCACAAGTAAAAGTGTGGAAACAATGAATAAAAGTAATAAAATATGAGGGAAGAAAGTACATATAATGTGTAATGAGCAAATCAATATCATGGGGGCTATCTCACCCGCATCGACATAAACCCTTAATAGAATTACAATATACGTGGGGAATAATCATACAACCCCACCGCCTAACACAACATAAAAGAGTAGTATATAACACAGGCTAGGGGCACAAATAATATCCACTCTGCCTGATAACATAACCATTATGACAATCTTACCGGGGAACAAAAACTTGATTTGATACAACATACATATTCTCGTTGATCTTCCAAATAGTCCCGAATCAAATCCTGATCCTTCCCAATTAGATAAATATTCTTCAAAAAGATCCACAACAACCTATCGATAACACATGCTATTAATTATCCCATCTTCAACATTTCTTCACAATCCATCAATAGGAAATAGTCCACATGTGGGGACATCTAGTCCCAAAACCCCAAGAATACAAAAATTTCCATACCCGAACTAAACTATGGAAGTCAAATGGCTGATATATCACTCACCTCCCATCATCCTATTTAAGCACCCATATGAAATTTTCGGCCGCGTAACAGAACATGAACCTAGAAAGCCTCAAAGCCCAGTAATCACCTTGCCACTAGCCACGTACCTACGAACCAACACTCAAGGTCCTTTCCAAAATTAACCATCTTCACATATGATAGCCAACAATGCCTATAATCCATTATTTTCTGACACTTATGCAGGAGAAAACCACATTGCACAACATATTTCCTTATGCCCATAATAGACAGCCAACTCAAGTTGTTGCCAAACTGTCAAGAATTCTCTGAATTCGCCCGCACACAACTAAGTCATTAGGACCGCATCTCCCCAACTAAATCGAGTCACACAAACCTTCCAATATTAGAGTTGTTTACCATAAAAGTGGTAATAACAATTAAATTTATTGATGGAACTCTAAAAATATGTGATTTATTTTTATGCTAGTTTTTAAGCAGTTGATGCTAGGTGTATAAAGTTTAAGGATGAAATACGAGCTAAAATGGAGTTATAATCAAACCGAGGAGTTAGCTACTCGGGCCTCGGACTGACCGATGCAGGGCCTCGAGGTTGATTCATAGGCTCGGGCTCGAGCAATTAGGGATAATCGATGAAGGGATGACAGTTAGGATATTGTTAAGGGAGGCTCTTTATAGCCAAAGACAAGTAGTAAATGAAGAACAAGTATAAAGATAATAAATAGGGTAATAAAATCGAGAGGATATGCTAGAGAGAGAAAAGAGAGAGAGAGAGTTATTATGTATCTCGTGTAGAATAGTTGGAGCAACAACAAGTCGTTTACAAAATGGTAAGGATCCCCTTTATATAGAAGGAGAATCCCAACATAGTACAAATGAATTCATTGTAAAAGTATGGAGATGAGATAGCTAGATGTGACACCCTGATATGGGTTCAGGGCAGGCCACCTAGGATTTATTATGCTCAACCGTATGCCTTGGGACCCCACCATTTTTACTCTAGCCTTGGTCGATATTCTGTTCAAGACGGCCATCGATGAGCCTCAAGAGAGGGAACTCGGTCACAACTTCGCGAACTCGAGGCCTCGAGATGATCTTTTGAAATGAACTAATAGCAAGAAATTGGACCCTCTAATTTTTCCGCATACAGATAGTCTCCGTGTTTCCTAAAATGAAATGACGAGAAACAATTTTGATGCCCGACTCTTTGGGCTCCCCGTGATGACATCATACTAATGATGCAACCTATGACGTGAGCCTTCATGATAACAAGGACATCCTATGGACTTGTCTTTTTGACGCTATTCATTGAACTGTTGATTCTCATTCTTCAAAGTGACAGTACCGCCATCGATTTAGTTTTTCAAGAATGCATTGATTGCATCTACCGATCGTTCTTTCAAAGGCATTGATGGCTGTGTCATTACCCCCTATAGATGGGGGACATTCTAGCACTATCTCCCTATCCAAGTGCATTTCTTCATTCATTCATCCTTTCCTCTCACCATCTTCCTTTGTTGTAAACCACTATGTTTGGGGCTCATAACTTTAAGGTTGTATGGCAACATTCTCATCAGTTGCGTGGTGGTTTTCTGCCTGAGCTTCCTCTTATCAAACGAGATAATACCGTCTTGTCATTGCTGCTGTTGTTGTTACGCCTGCTACTGCTATCCTTATTGGTTCGAGGTGATGACATAGGGATGGAGAACTTCTTCCGATATAGAAGGGCATCTGGATTCTACATCGTTACTCGGGAGAGCGTTCTGATTATACACCAATTCTCACTCTCCTACCCTATCCTGGTGTGGCACTTCATTACTTGGGTTTTTTCCCAAGGAATAAAATGGTACAATCGCCCGTTGAGGCTGAGGCCCGCCGAATCTTCAACCTTTGGCTTCGGCGAGTTATGTCTCTTTTTTCTACCTCCTCTGCATCCTTCCCCTTTCCTCTTCTTCATCTTCTTCCTCGGGGATGTTATTCCGTGGGATCGAGATGGGAACCTAGAGGAGGTGGAGATCAAAGGAATTACCTTCGAGGATGTGAGCTCGAGGAGGTGGCGCTCAGGGATGTTGCTACCAGATATGAACCTTATTGGGTAGACTAGGACCTCAGGCTTTTACATGGGTGTACACCACTTCGCTTATTTGTTTCTATGTAAAGACCCCTTGCGGGCTTTTGTAATCATATGTAAGGAACCCTCGAGGGACTTTATAACCAAATGTTTTATGAATATGAATATAAAAGTATTTTCTTGACTTTTGCCTTTGATTCTTGCCATATTCTTTTATATTTTTGGGGATTCTGAATGTATGCCTCTACTGATGATTGTCAATATCTAACTCGGGTGCGAGTATTCTTCCCAGTCTTTGGTTTATAGGAACCGCTCCTTTTAGAGCCCACAGTCATTCCTCGGACCAAGCCCAAGTTGGTCCGATAGACTTGGGCCATGGGGACTCTCGAGTCACATGAAAATAGTACCTCGAGCCTTAGAATTTTTTAGAGCGGTCTCTGAGTGAGGCTTATCTGTATGGATGGTCTCTTGGAAAATAGTACCTATATTTGGAAACCTACTTTGAGCTTGGATTAGATAATCATTTAAGGCATTGTAGATAGGTCCTGGATGAGGGGTTACCCAGATTTAGGCAGTGCCCTGAGGTCGAGCCCTTATGGACGGAGCTCAAAGTGCTTGTTCTTCTTCTTGAGGGGAACCTTCGAGATCAGATACCATCTTGAACTCTGTAATGGTGCTGAAGGCTTCCTGGATCTTAACTTCCTGTTGATAGAGGTCCTCGAGGTCGGGTACCACCTTGGGACTGGATATGGTGTTGTTTGCTTTTTGAAGCCCAACTTCTTTTTAATGGAGGTCCTCGAGGTCGGGTACCACCTCGGGACTCGCATCGAATTCATTGGCCTCCCAGGGCCTATCTTGGTCACGCAGACCGTTGCTGTTTCCCCACATATATATGGGGTTGATTTCTCTTCTTGGGAGATTCCACTATTTTAGATAGCTATCGTTCCATTTCGGAATCAAGTCCTTCGTTAACTTAGCACCAGAGTGTTTGTGTAGGTTCCCGCTTTAGTTCTCTAGTCTCGCCATAGACACAATTGCTACTTTGGGGTTTGCTTGGCAGTGAGGGGAGTTTACCTCGAAGACTATGTCTTTGATAAGGGAGGAGCACCTTGAGTTGGTGAGGAGAGACTACGGATTGGGGAAGGAGGTGCGTTACAGGTGCTTCCCCCAGATGAGGGTATCATGGAACTTGCCGATAGATTCCTGAATGTGTACTTGTACCCTTTCATAGTAGGCCACCTTGATAGGGTTGTGCTCGACTTCTGTTCAAAGTATTGGGTTACTTTGGCGCAGATACATCCATCGTTTTGGCAAATAGTATTGATAATGAGGTTCTTCGCAGAGAAGACGGGGCTTGAATTCACGCTCAGCCATCTCATAAGGCTGTACTGACCCTTTTACCATCAAGGTCTGCTAACCTTGCAGTGTCGTTCGTCCATACCCTTTGTTGTTGACGATGAGGAAGATGGAGATATGGAGTGGATTAGTTGGTTCATCCAGGTCTGAACGGCTAATGTTATCCTCGTGGAACTTATGCCGTTCCTCGTGGAATGGAATTATACACGTGAGTGAAGCATCCCGTGCTTTCTCAGATTTGCTCATGGTGAAAGTTATTTTCGTAAACGTGTTTTCTCCTTTTTTGCATCAATTTCATGGTTGTCGGGCGACGTTCCTGGTCTGCCTAGTTGGGTGAAGCTGGTGACTCACTCGCCTTGTGACGAGCGCAAGTGGCGAAGCAAAACATCATGGTATGGGTGTGTACTACTTTTTCCTTACCCCTTATTCATTTGGAGAGACATTTTCATCTTTCTCGTATTAATCTTACTGTCATAGGTATCAAAGAGCCTCCAAAGGCAAGGTTGTGCTCCTTCGGAGAGGGGGAGGGGTTTCTAGCTTCCGAGCTAAAGGATGACAATAATAAGTAGGATATGTACTTTCAGGGAGATGGCGCTCACAACAAGGTGAAACGGTGCTGAGTCTTTAAGATGGAAACATCGTCCGAGCCTAGTGCACCTGAAGTTTCTTGTTCTGGAAAGATGGTTGCTCCGAGTGATCATGCTTTGACCGAGGTTAATTATTCTAGGGCCGAGGGGATTAGATCAATAGATATTTGCTTGGCCTTCGAGGAAGTCCGCCGACTTCACTTTGCGGTGAGCTTCGACATAGGTCTTCTGAATCCCACATCTTCCCTTCCTTATCGAGTTTTTCTTTTGTAGAATTTTGATAGGCTTAGGTCTGAGCTGATCCACCATGGAGCTAGGCTCCAAAAAGCTCTGGATGAGGGTACGTCCCTTAGGCTCCTTTGCGAGGAGAAGGAAGTTGACTTGCCACACTGGCGATATGAGGCGTACCGGAGCTTGAATTATGAGAGTTATTTGATGGAGTAGGTAAGTTTCCTTACAAGGTGAGTACGTGTTAGATTTTTTAACTTTAGAGGTTAACGCTTCGCCTATCATGGCTGTAGAAAAAGATGGAGGCCCTTGAACGTCTTAGGGGTGGAGCCGACCGAGTCAGGAATGACTATCGCGAGCTAAGAGCTCGGGCACAGGTTCAAGCTTCGGAGGAGAAAGATGCCTTGGCTAAAGTTCCTGCCTTCGAGTTCCAACTCCGCTTAGCTCATGATAACGCTTTGGTTTAAGTAGATATGATCACGAAGCTAGAATCCGAACTTTCAAAAGTCAGGGCTGAGATTGTTGATGCTCGGACCGAAGCAGCACTGAGCCGAACTAAGGCCTATCATGAGATGGCGATTTATTTAAAGGACGCTACCAATGCCCAAGCCCAGTTGAAGAGGGTCCTCGATCATGAAGAGAGGATCAAAGAATATATCCGTTGGAAGTCTCGACGAAAGGTTCTCAAGGAGATCAGTGATAGGGCTTTTGTTCTCCCAAAAGAGTTGGCGCAAGTGAGGGCGGATGAGCGTAGTGCTCGGTTACTCCTGTCCGACATTGAGGAGAGTAAAGATGAGGCCGATAGGTCGTACCCCTTAGGGGTAGGGCGCATACTTTGCCATTTTGTATGTAATATCTTCATAGCATGCTTGTGGATGGAGAATGTATTTTTTCATGTATGTAAATAAAATAAAACTTGCGTCTTTTATATCTCATATACTCCTTTCTATTTTGCTTTTGGCCACGTGAATTGGTTTTAGAGTTGGTGAGAATCCTTAGAGTCGTGATATGGCCTTGGGGCTCATTGGGCTGGCGACACTGGCTCTTACGCTTTTCTCATGGACTTTTGTATTTCAACTATTTTAGGTTCAGTCTCTGATTTGGGTTTCAACTCGGGCTCAATCGACCCTCAAGTTTGTAATTGAGTGGGCTGGCAATAATGGCTCTTATGCCTTGGGTCAAAGCGACCTTTTTTGTGCGTGGCCCTAAGGCTTGTTAGGTTGGCGATAATGTCTCTTACACTTTCCCCTTAGGCATATGTATTTAACTATTTTGGGTTCAGTCTCCGAGTCGGGTTACGACTTGAGCTCACTTGACCCTCAAATTTTATGTTTGTGTAAGCTGGTGACAACGGCTCTTACGCTTTGGGACTATGCGGCCTTTTATGTAAGTTGGTAACAATGGCTCTTACGCATTGGGTCTAAGCGACATTTTAGGTAAGCTGGTAACAATGGCTCTTACGCTTTAGGTTGAAGCGACCTTTTAAGGTAGGATTTATTTTCCTCTCGTTAAGGACTTTTGAAATGATTTTGCCTGACCCGTCATCGGTTCGGGAAGAACCTTGATTTCAAGTTGTTTGTGGTGATGTTCGAGCACCTCGAAAGGTTTGGCTCATAGGTTGAGCAGCTCGAAGCCTTGTGATTTTGAGATGACATGGTCGAAGCTCTTTTGCCTGTCGAGGGTAGCATGTTTAACCGGTTCTTTTCGAAGTAGATTCTCCTATGATTTTCTAGAGACAGTCTGACGTCCCTAAGGTGCGTTAGTTAGGCTGGTACAGCCATATGACCGTAGTCATTTGTGTATGGCCGGAGCCATTTTTGGTCCCGAGTGTAGTAGTTTAGGTATTTATATCGAGGGTAAGCCGCTTTAGGAATCTTACAAATGTGATATATAGCCTAAACTTTGGGATCGAGTTTAAGCATGTAGTAAGGTCTTACAAAATTTTCATGCCTTTGAGGTCTTACAGTTTTGTTGATACTTGGTAGACGTATGATTCATGCCTTGCTTGAGGCCTTACAATTTTTGTTGATACTTGGTACAAGTATGATTCATGCCTTGCTTGAGGTCTTACAATTTTTGTTGATACTTTGTACAAGTATGATTCATGCCTTGCTTGAGGTCTTACAGTTTTTGTTGTTGCCTTATGGCCTCCGGTTTTTAAATGAATGGTGATTAGTGATAGTCTCCGAGTCATCGAGTTTTCTTTGGCTCGAGAGCCGTTACTCGTGAGCTCGGAATTGCCTCATTGAAGGCTTAAAATTTTAGTGATTTCGACCCTGAGGTCATGCGCTTTCTGAGTTTGTGATGCCATTCTCCGAGTGTTTGGGACATTTTTCTTTTTTGGAGATGTTTCATGATTTCTGTGATGCCTCGTTGAGGGCTTATGAATTTGGTGTTCTGACCCTGAGGTCATGCGGATGCCGAGTTATTGATGCTAATCTCACAGTATTCAGGGCGTTCTCGGTGGAGGGATCTTTGTTGCAAAAATGTTGAGTTTCCTTTGGAGTATGAGACAATTTGGTAAAAGATATTCTCTGATTAATTAGCACAAGTAGACGTGTCTCTGCCATCAGGGATCTAGCTTATACGGACACGGTTCATTCGACTGTTTGGCCCAGTACATCATTTTCCTATCAAAACCCTATTCAGCAATCCTTGATTCTTTCGAGTGGATGACCTCCATTGTTTGGGGTTGATTGCAAAAGAAGCTTTGAACACTTGTTGGATCCTCCTTAGGTAGCATGTAGGTGTTGCCTCATTAAAAACCTTGCCGGTAAAACCCTCTTCGGGACAAAAGCTCGGTCGAAGGAAAAGAGTGCAATAGATGATTTTAAGGCATTAAGGTCTTTGGGTTGGGTTAGCACTTTCGACTACTCTAAACGGGCGCCTGCATATGGGTTAGTGTAAAATATGCAATGACAAGGGATATGGTCATACCTTATTGTGGGATGCGTCGGCGATGCTTCGAGGTCTGATTTGTCCCTATTGTTCATAGCGAGAACTCGGTATGGTCCTCAACTGTGTTTAATTAGGCTTAGCCAAAGATGTAGTTTGGTTATCCTTTGGCTCTTTCGAGAGTGGAAATATTGGTGCCGACGCTACATCATGCACCGCGAACATTTCCCTTGCCGCATGTTGTTCCTCGTAGATTATTTTAATCCCATATTGTGTCGGGAATTCCATCATTTGGTGGAGGGTGGGTGGTTCTTCTCTCATGTAGTGTATCCACAACCACCCGAATAAGGCGTTGTATCTCATGTCTCCTTCAATGACATGGAATTTAACATTTTGGGTCGTGCCAACCACGCTGACCGGGAGAGTGATCTCTCCTTTCGTTGCTTCACTTTCCATGTTGAATCCGTTGAGGACTCGAGTGGAGGGCACGATTTGGTCTAGCAGTTCGAGCTACTCTATTACCCTCGACCTGATAATGTTGGTCGAACTACCTAGATCCACGAGTACACATTTTATTTGAAATGTATTTACGAGGAAAGAGATTACCAGTGCGTCGTTATGAGGTTGAGACAAGGTTTTGGAGTCCTCCTCGCTGAATATGAGGGCATCTTCGAGTACATATACCCGGATTTGCTGTTCTCTGGTGATGGATATTTTAGTCCTTCTCATCACGGGTTCTTGGGGAGCGTCGACGCCCCCCCCCCCAATATCATGTGGATATCATGTTATGGCTCGATTTTTTCATTCTTCTTGGATGCATATCTTTCTCGGAACTGATTTTTGGCCTGATCGCTCAAATATTCTCAAAGGTGACCTTTATTGAGTAGCATGGCTACTTCCTCTCGGAGCTGGTGGCAATCTTCGGTCTTATGATCGTGTGTATTATGAAATTCACATACTAAGTTATGATTTCTTTGGGAAGGGTCCGACTGAATAGACCCATTCCATCTGGTGTCTCTAATTTTGCTGATGGCGAACAAGATATCTGACACATCAACGTTGAGTAATCTTATAGGCACGGTGCCCCTATTGGCCCCATGTTTTCCGTCAAATCTGGCTCTGTTAATGAGTCCCCGAGGTTTTTTTCTCGGTTTACCAACCAATCGTTGTGAGGCGGGTTGCATCTTGGGGCATTCCTCCTATCTTCGAGGTATGGCTAATACCTCTCTCTGTTTGGTTTTGACTCCTTTGCTAAGAGCCTACTTGGATATAGTGATCCCGATGGGTCTCCCAGCTGGTCATCCTCGACCTTGATCTTTGACTGGTGTCGATTGTGGATATCCGACCAGGTTACAATGGGATACTCGATCAGATTCTCTTTCAGCTGCCTTGAGGCCATTGAGCTCCCGTCATTCAGGCCTCGAGTGAAGGCCTACACCGCCCAGTCATCAGAGACCGGGGGGTAGTTCCATTCGTTCCGTTTGGAAGCAAGATACAAATTCTCACAGCATTTCATTCTCCCTCTGTTTGATCTCTAATACGTCGGACTTCGTTGTTGCAACTTTGATGGCACCGGCGTGTGCCTTTATGAAGGAGTCTGCTAGCATAATAAATGAGTCTATAGAGTTGGGAGCTAGGTTGTGATACCACATCATGGCCCCATTTGAAAGTTTTTCTTCGAACTTATTCAGTAAGATGGACTCGTTGGGTTTCAGGAGTCACTTCCTCTGGGAATGGCCATTGCACGAACTTCTTTGAATCTATACCTTTCAGGACCGGGGGTGCACCCAGGATTTGTTCGACCCTGAAGTTGTAGGTTTTGACTTTCTTGTCGTTGGATGTTATCATTTTCTCGCCCGACTCGATCCTTTTCGTGAGGTCCTCAAGCATTACTGCTTGATCTCTCATGTACCTGTTCGGTCGGAGTAGTAGCTCCCGGTGCAACTGTGCTGGGAGTTTTCGGGTGGCTTTGTAGCTAAGCGATAGCAAACTGTTTTGCCTGCAACATTTCAAAAATAACATGAAGGCTAACTTCTCGTTCTTCCCAAGCTGGGGGTTTTTGGGCTTCCTATTGGTCGCCTTGTTGAATTCTACTGTCGGTGTGTGAGGTTTTATTGACCTGTTGTGCGTCGCATGAACCCGCATCCGCTGGAATCGGTCCAGGTGTATTATCGGGGTTCTGTGTGGCGCACCAACACTCGGAATAACCACACCATTTTCTCTGTGGTTTTCAAGGTTGTTGTTCCCGACTCGGTTCACTAAGACAGTCATTTTGACTTGAAATATAAGATCTTGGACAAGAAAAAGTGTGAAAGATAACTTGCGTTGTGTAACGAAACCAACAAGAAAATAATCACTATTAGTTTTAGTCCCACTGTGGGTGCCAAACTATTTACCTTGAAAATGGTAATAACAATTAACTTTGTTGATATGACTCTAAAAATATGTGATTTATTTTTATGATAGTTGTTAAGAAGTTGATGCTAGGTGTATGAAGTTTAAGGATGAAATGCGAGCTAAAATAGAGTTATAATCAAACCAAGGAGTTAGCTACTCGGGCCTCGGAGTGACCGATACGGGGCCTCGAGGTTGATTCCTGGGCTCGGGCTCGAGCTATTAGGGATAATAGGGGAAGGGCTAACAGTTATGATATCATTAATGGAGGCTCTTTATGGCCAATGATAAGCAATAAATGAAGAACAAGTATAAAGATAATAAATATGGGCAATAAGTTTGAGAGAATATATTAGAGAGAAGAGAGAGAGAGAGAGTTATTATTTATCTCATGTAGAATAGTTGGAGAAACAATAGGTCGTTTATAAAATGGTAAGGATCCCCTTTATATAGAAGGGGAATCCAACATAGTACAAAATGCATTGATTGTAAAAGTATGGATATGGGATGGCTAGACGTGACACCTTGATATGGGTTCAGGGCAGACTGGCTAGGTTTTTTCAAGCTTAGCCGTGTGCCTTGGGACCTCCCCATTTTTACTCTAGCCTCGGTCGATCTTCCCTTCAGGTCGAGCATCGACGAGCCTCAAGGGTGGGAACTCGGTCACTGCTTCGCGACCTCGAGGCCTCTAGATGATCTTCCGAAATGAATGAATAGCAAGAAATTGGACCCTCTGATTGTACCGCATATAAGAGTGTTGCCACAAATTCTAGTAGAGAATTTCATCCAAAAGGACCAATTACTTCCATTACCATGCTGACCCAACACGACGGAGCTGAACCACGATAGCCGATATACAATAACCCCGATCAAAGCCCCATATACAGATGATCCAAACAAGAACCACGTAGCTATGATGACCAAAATGGTCATCACTTGTTTTAAATTAAATTCTATGTTTTCTAGGCCTTGAAAACCTCATCGAGAGTTACCTCGATTTACGTGCACAATCCGAGCGCGTAGCCGGAAAGATTAAATATAAAAATGATAAAAATTTGGCTAATAAATGAATTAAGTTGACGTCGGTCAACTTTTTCGGTAAATGGACCCGGACTCGTGATTTGATGGTCCTGAAGGGTCCGTAGGAAAATATGGGACCTGGGCGTATGCCCGGAATCAGATTCCGAGGTTCCAAACTTGAGAAATGAATTTTTAAAGGAAATTATTTTCTGAATTGTTTAAGGAAATTTGAAATGAAATTTGATTAGAACATGTTAGTATCTGGCCCGTATTTTGGTTTTGGCGCTCGGTACAGGTCTTATATATGACTTAAGATATTTCTATAAAATTTGGTGAAAAACGGATGTCGTTTGATGTGATTCGGACCTAAAATGCTAAAGTTGATGTTTTATGAAGTTTCAGAAAATCCTTTGATTTTGAGGCTTAATTCGTTTTCATTGAGGTTCTTTTGGCGATTTGATCGTACGGATAAGTTTGTATGATGTTTTTGAGTTCGTACGTGTGTTTGGTTAGGAGCCCCGAGGGCTCAGGAGTGTTTGGGATGTGTTTTAGGAAGTTTTTGACTTAAGAAAAGTTGAAGAATCTGCCGTCTGCTGGTGTCCAGGTATTTTGTGCTATGTGATCGCATAGATATGTCCACGATCGCATAGTGTAATTTTTAAGGATTCTATTTTGTGCTATGTGATCACATACTTCCTTCTGCGATCGCGTAGAGTTAAACTTGAGAGGTCCATTTTTTGTTATACGCGATCACACTATCTCCTCTGCGATCGCAATGTCTTAGTCCCCACCCCAGCCTTATTTTCTTCTATGTAATCGCATGGTATTGTACGCGATCGTAGTGCTCAGCATTATTTACTCTATGCGATCGCTTCCCTTTGTCTGCGATCGCGTAGGCCAAATCCACCCAGTTATTTTTTAAAAGTCCAGAACAGTAGCTATACCGGATTTTCATAAAATTTCATAACTTCTTCTTCTACACACCTCTTAGGGAAATTTTTGAAGGGCTTCTTCACCATAATCTATTAGGTAAGTAATCTTTAACTCATTTTCTTCAATTTCCATTAACACCCATTAGATATCTAGGCTTAAAACATGAGATTAAGGGTATAAAATTGGAGATTTGGGTAGAGTTAGGGCTTTTGGACTATTTGAGAATTTGACCTCGTTTTGGGGTCGAATTTCAAAATAAATTATATATTTGAGCTCGTAGGTGAATGGGTGATCAGGTTTTGGTCTGAACCTCATGTTTTGACCAAGCGGGCCCAGGGTCGATTTTTTAGTTTTTGGGAAGAATGATTAGAAAACAATAATTTGGCATTGGAATTGAATTGTTTAGCGTTTATTAATGTTATTAAATCGATTAGGTATAGATACGATTGATTTGGAGCCGAATTCAAAAGGAAAGGCGGTGTTTGAGGATTGAGTTGATCGTGGGAGTTTGAGGTAAGTGTTTGGTCTAACCGTAGCTTGAGGGATTAGGAGTTGCGTCTATTTGCTATGTGTTAATTATGGAGTACGACGTATAGGCATCGTGACGAGTATCTATACATCGGTGTCTAGCATGCCTGTGAGCCTTTATATTGTGATTATCATGACTTCGTTGTATCTTTCATGCCTTAGTGGTGGTTTTTATTTGTAGTTTAAAGTTTGTGGAAATAATTGTGACCTATAAACATTGAGGAGCATTGGCTCAAGTTGTAGAACGAATTGTGAGAGTATAAGTGAAAATTGAACTTTTACAGCATTGGCTTGAGTTGTGAAGTGAATTGTGAAGTAAAAGTGAGAAAGAGAAGATATCATTATGTTGTCACCCTTGCCGGGCTATTGTTGATTGATTTGTTATCTCCCTTGCCGGGATGTTGATGTTATTGATGTTGTTCCCTTACAGGGGCTTAATTGATGACTTATTGTTCCCTTTTTCTGGATGTTTGTTTGATATTATTGTTTACCTTGCCGAGATATTGTTGAGATGTTATTGTTCCCTTGCTGGGATGTTTGTTTTATATTGTGGTTCCCTTGCCGGGATGTTTGTTTCATATTGTGGTTCCCTTGCCGAGATTCCTTGTAATTATTGTTGGCTTGTAACTGGGAGCGAGTGGTATGCCTACCACAAGATATAATGAAATGGAAGCGGGTGGTACGCCTACCAAAAGATATAATGAAATGGGAGCGGGTGGTACGCCTACCACAAAATATAATAAAATGGGAGCGGGTGGTACGGCTACCACAAGATATGATGAAATAGGAGCGGGTGGTATGCCTACCACAAGATATAATGAAATGGGAATGGGTGGTACGCCTACCACAGGATATGAGAAATGGGATTGGGTTGCACACCTGCAACGAGATGTGAACCGAAAGTGAAACCTGCCTTTGTTTTCCCTTATCCTTGTTAGAAGTTGAATGTTGGTTTCTTTATAATTCTCTTGAGATTTTGTTTATTTGTTACTCCCCGAACCATGTTTCCCCTTCCCAGCTTTAATTATTTGCTCTAGTTTATCTTTTTGCTATATATATATATATATATATATATATATATAAATATATATAAAACTGCACAGGTATATCTGGAGTCTGGTCCTAGCCTCATCACTACCTCGCTTGGGTTAGGCCAGGCACTTAGGGTCGGTTGTGCTGATATACACTCTGCACTTATGTGCTGATTCTGGAGCAGCGTTTAGTTAGCATCAGTAGTTTGGGAGCCAGCCTTTAGTCCCCCGAGATCCCGAGGTAGTCCTGCAGGCGTCCGCAGGGCCGACATCTCTTCTATCTCTTTTTATGATTCTGTTATCACTTGTACCGAAACAGACAAAGTTTCTTTCTTTCAAACATTTGTATGTAGTGATCTTAGACCGTCCCTAAATGTTGTGACACCAGTTCTGGGTAGAGGCGTATGTTGATTTCCATATTGTTTGGTTTATTTTGTCTAAGTCTTCCGCTTTAATCTAGTTGTCTGCTATTATTTAAACGTTTATCACTTGTTAATATGATTTATAAAAAGGACTAAAATAAAAGAGTTAAGGATTTCTAAGTTCATGGCTTGCCTAGCTTCTACGAGTAGGCACCATCGTGACTCCCGAGGGTGGGAAATTCGGGTCGTGACAAGTTGGTATCAGAGCTCTAGGTTACATAGGTCTCACAATTCACGGACAAGCTTAGTAGAGTCTGAGGGATCGGTACAGAGACGTCTGTATTTATCCCCAGTGGCTACAGAGTTTGGTAAAGTTTCACTTCTATTCTTCCTTATCGTGCGATTTTGTTCTCTCAATGCTAAATTGAAACCTTTACTCTTGTCTTTTCGTGAATGGCGAGGTCATGTACCGCTTATTCAGCCGAGCAGCTGCACAGACTAGTGATAAATCAGCTACATCTTTGGAGGCTTTGTGGAGGTTGGATAAGTTTCACCAAGCTCTTAACTACTACATTCAGCGGTGCATCTACTAAGGATCTCCAGGATTATCTAGACAATTGTCATGAGGTTCTCAGGATCATAGGGATCGTGGAGACCAATGGGGTTGATTTTGCTACCTTTCGCTTGTCTGGATCCGCCAAGACCTTTTGGAGAGATTATTGATCAGCTTCGACTTGAGAACAGTTCACGCAACTATTTTTGGAGAAGTTTCTTCCCATCACTCAGAGAGAGGCCTATCGGAGGTAGTTTGAGTGTCTCCATCGGGGTTCTATGACTGCTACTCAGTACGAGATCAGATTCATCGACTTGGCTCGTCATGCTCTTATCATACTTCCCATTGAGAGGGAGAGAGTGAGATGGTTTATTGATGGACTCATTCAGCCGATTTGTCTCCAGATGGCTGGAGAGACTATGAGTGAGATATCCTCCCAAAAGGCGGCCAATGTGGCCTGGAGAGTTGAGATAGTACTATCATAGGGGGGTGGTCATACGGCAGGCAAGAGACCCCAGCTTTCAGGCAGATTCAGTGGTACCTCGTCTGGAGGTAGAGATTCATATGGTAGAGGCCATCCTCTTAGGCCTTTTCAGTCAGCACTTCAGGTTTCTCATAGCGCTTCAGGTGGTCGTGGTCCTCCGATGTAGTATTCTGATCAGTAGTCCTACAGTGTACCACCAGCTCTTATCAGCGCACCACCGATTCAGAGTTTCTAGGGTCGTCATCCCCAGCAGCCGAGGGCTTGTTTTACTTGTGACGACACGAGGCACATTTCTAGGTATTGCCCTCAAGCTTCGAGTAGTTCTCCGCATCAGGGTTCCCGTGCTATGGTACAGGCACCAGGTGTTCCACAGACCGCCCAGCCAGCTAGAGGGAAGGGTGGAGGTGCTAGAGATGGTGGTAGAAGTGCTAGTGTCACGACCCAATACCCGGTCGTGATGGCGCCCGACCGCAAGGCTAGGCAAGCCCGACCAATCCTTAAAAAAAATGGCATTCCAGCTCAATAATAAGGAATTCAAGATTTAAAACAACCAGTTTCATAACAAAACTCCCAGTCAGGGATAAGCAACACGATTTAGAACATAACTGAACAACAATCCACCTAAAATCGAGGGGTCACGAGTATAGAGCCTCTAACAAAAACCAAGTACAAGTCTGAAAGATGAATTACAAATGTCTCAATAACAAGAAATAACTAATAAGAACAGAGCAATTGGTCCTGCGGACGCTGGCAGCTACCTCAATACTCTGGCACCTGGATAAGCGGCAACAGCAACGCTAAACCTCGGAAGCACCTGGATCTGCACACAAGGTGCAGGGAGTATGGGGTGAGTCTACCAACTCAGCGAGTAATAAGCATGTATAAAAACCCGAAGATTGGAAATCCACAATAAAGCACAGAGTAAAGCTATCTAACAGAGCTATACAGTTTAAACCTCAGAGATATGCATATAAAGCAACAATAATCAATGCATGCGATGCAATGCAATGCATGACCACTGCGGTACGTGCAGTCCGATCCATTTGGGTACCCGCGCTCACTGTGGGGGTTCAGACTCCGGAGGGGCTCCTACAGCCCAAGCGCAATATCATAGTAACATACGCTGTGGCGCACAGCCCGATCCACTATCAGTCCAGCTACATGCATACAAGCCTCACAGGCACATATATCTTACCATTTTTAGTTCAGTTTATTAGAAGAAAACATAGAATTAGGTGTCAAACCTCAATATTTACCAAATCATGTTAAACAGAGTTCTAGTGCAGGACTGATGTCATGAAAGCATGCTATAATGCATAGAAACAATGATAACGATCCTCACGGGATCCAATTAACCGGCACGCAGCCCAAATATATTCATAACCATCCAAGTAGGAGGTTTACCGGCTCATCTATAGCCAACAACACTGTATAATGCCACTCGGTCGGACTAAGCCATAGTCCCCAATCATAATCGACCCCGCACTCGCAGTAGAGTACGTGTCTCGCCTCAATACAGCGTCACAATGTGATATACCGGGGTTTCGAACCCTCGGGTCATCATCTACACCCATTACTCACCTCAAGCCGGCCGGAAACTAGCTCGAAATGCCTTTTCCCCTCAAATTCTCCTCTACGAGCGTCGAATCTGGCCAAAAACACAACGAATATATTACAATAGGCTAATGGAACATAACCCAATCGAAAGAACTCGAAAAACATCGAAATTTGCGAAATTAGCAAAACCCGAGCCCCGGGCCCACTTCTCGAAAAATTACGAAATTCACATCACCGGATTCCTCGTCTCGCCACGAGTCCGTACATATCAAATTTACCAAAATCGGAGTTCAAATAACCCCTCAAATCTCCATTTAATTCTCTTAAGTTTCAAGCCCTAAACTACCATTTTTGTCCATAAATTACTTGAGTTTTCAGTTCTAATCCTTGTATTTAACTTGGAAATAAGTAGAAACAACTCACCTTTGATGCTTGATGAAATCCCCCTTAAAATCCTCTCCAAAATCATCCAAACCAAATGAAATAAATGAAAGAAATAAACCAATTTCGTGTAATAAAGAATCTGCCCGTGCTTCGTCGAGTTGTACCTTGCACCTGTGCTATACAAGTTGTACATCCTATTGAAAATGACTGCTCCATCAGTCATTTTCAATCGATCATAACTTTCACTACAGATGTCCAAATTATGATTTCTTTCGCTTTCAGGAAACTAGATACGAAGGGCTACAACTTTCGTTTTTGAATCATCTCGAAATTGCTTGTAGATCGAAAGATATAGGCCTACGAATTATGCAAATTTTGCTGTCCAAAGACAGCTTAGCAGCAGATTTTTCTGCAAATTTTTCTTTTCTTTTTGGTCCGAATTTCATTCCGTTAACCTTCCGAAATCCAGCCGAGGCCCTCGGGACCTTAACAAATTATAACAACATGTCCCACAATATTATTCAAACTTGTTCCAACCTTCGGAACACCCAAAATAATATCAAAACGTCAAATCATCATCGGATTCAAGCCTATGAATCTCAAGAACTTCCAAATTCCACATCCGATTCCGAAACACGTCAAAACTAGTCCGAATGACCTCAAATTTTGTAGACAAGTCTAAAATGACATAACGAAGCTACAGCAACTCTCGGAATTCTATTCCGACCTTCGGATCAAAATCTCACCTATCAACCGGAATTCGCCAAAATGCTAATTTTGCCAATTCAAGCTTAATTCTACACCGGTCATCACAAAAATATTCCGGACACACTCCTAAGTCCCAAATCACCTAACGAAGATATCCGAACCATAAAATTCGCATTTCGGGCGCTCTAACGCATAAGTCAATATCCGGTTGACTTTTCTAACTTAAGCTTCCTTAAAAGAGACTAAGTATCTCAAACCTTACCAAAATTATTCCGGAATGACTTCAAATTTTGCACACAAGTCGCATTCGATATTACGGGCCTTCCTCAACTTTCGGAATCACATTCCGACCCCTATATCAAGATTTCCACTTCCGGTCGAATTTTCTCAAAAACCTTCAAATTTCTATGTTTAGCCAAATGACTTCAAAATGACTTCCGGACATCCGAATTCACTTCCGATCACGCTCCCAATTCTAGAATCACCATACAGAGCTAATGCAACTTTCTGAATTCCATTCCGACCCTCGGATCAAATTCTCACCTATCGACCGGATTCTTCCAAAATTCCAGCTTCACCAAACCTAGCTAACTTTCCCTCCGGACCTCCGAATTCACTTCCGTTTTCACTCCTAAGTCACAAATCATCCCCCGAAACTAGTCGAGCGATCGGAAATCCGTTCCGAGCCCTCTAACTCATAAGTCAACTTTGGGTTGACTTTTCCAACTTAAGCTTTTCTTAAAGAGACTATTTGTCTCATTTCTATCCAATTTCCACCCAAACCACTTCAAACTCACCAAACACGCATATTAACATACGGGGAAACATATAACGGGGATAACGGGGCTGAAATACAATAAATGACGGGTCGGGTCATTACATCTAGAGTTGGAGCTCAAACAGCTAGAGGTGGAGGCCAGCAAACAGCAGGCCGATCTAGAGATGTAGTCCAGAGTGGTGGGGCCCAGCCCTGATGTTATGATCTTCTACCTAGGCCCAAGGTTGAGTCTTTAGATGCAGTTATTACAGGTACTATTCTGGTTTGTGGTAGAGATGCTTCAGTTTTATTTGATCCAGGGTCTACCTACTCCTATCTGTCACCTTATTTTGCACCGTATCTAGTCATGCCTAGTGATTCTTTAAGTGATCATGTTTATATTTCTACACCGGTGGGTGATTCTATTATGGTGGATCGTATCCATTGTTCATGTATAGTGGTGATTGGGGGCCTTGAGACTCATGTAGATTTTTTGCTTCTAGACATGGTTGATTTTGATGTTATATTGGGAATGGATTGGTTATCACCTTACCACGCTATCTTGGACTGTCAGGCCAAGAAAATGACCTTAGCCTTACTGGGTTTGCCTCGTTTAGAGTGGAGAGGGACTCCTGGCCATTCTACCCGTAGTGTTATTTTTTATGTGAAGGCTTGGCGTATGGTCGAGAAAAGGTATTTGGCTTATATTCGCGATTATAGTGCTGAGGTCCCTCCTATTGATTCGGTGCCCATTGTTCGGGAGTTTCCAGAGGTATTTCCTTCATACCTGCCGGGTATGCCACCCGATAGGGATATTGATTTCTGCATTGATTTGGCTCCAGGCACTTAGCCCATTTTTATCCCGCAGTATCGTATGGCCCTGCTTGAGTTGAAAGAGTTAAAGGAGCAGTTGCAAGATCTGCTTAAGAAGGGTTTCATTTTCACCTTGGGGTGCGCCAGTGTTGTTTGTTAAAAAGAAGGATGGGTCAATGAGAATGTGTATTGATTACCGACAATTGAACAAGGTAACAATTAAGAATACGTATCCGCTACCGAGGATTGATGATTTTTTCGATCAGCTTCAGGGTGCCAAGGTATTTTTGAAGATTGAGTTGAGATCTGGCTACCATCAATTGAGGATTAGGGTATCCGATGACCCTATGACAGCTTTCCGCACTCGGTACATGCATTACGAGTTATTGGTTATGTCATTCGGGTTAACAAATGCCCCAACAACTTTTATGGATTTGATTAACCGAGTGCTCAGGCCTTATTTGGATTCGTTCGTGTTAGTCTTCATTGATGATATATTGATATATTCCGGCAACCAGGAGGAGAAAGAGAAGCACCTTAGAGTGGTTCTTTTGACTCTGAGGGATAGTCAGTTATAAGCAATGTTCTCGAAGTGTGAGTTCTAGTTGAGTTCAGTTGCATTTCTAGATCATATTGTGTCAGCATAGGGTATTCAGGTTGATCTGAAGAAGATTGACGCAGTCAAGAACTGGCCTAGACGATCATCAGCTACATAGATCCAGAGTTACTTGCGATTGGCAGGCTACTATCATCGGTTCGTGGAGGGGTTTTCATCTATTGCAGCCCCGATGACCAGATTGACCTACAAGGGTGCCCAGTTCAGATGGTTGGATGAGTGTGAGGCAAGCTTTCAGAAGCTCAATATAGCTCTGACTACGGCATCGGTGTTGGTTTTGTCCACAGGTTCAGAGCCTTATACAATTTATTGTGATGCTTCTCGTATTAGTCTTAGTGCAGTGTTGATGCAGGATGGCAAGGTCATTGCCTATGCTTCGCGGCAGTTGAAGATTCATTAGAAGAACTATCCGGCTCATGATTTTGAGTTGGTAGCCATAGTTCATGCATTGAAGATTTGGAGGCATTATCTGTATGGCGTGGCATGCGAAGTGTTCATGGATCACAAGAGTCTTCAGTATTTGTTCAAGCAAAAGGAGTTAAATTTGAGGCAGAGGAGATGGTTGGAGTTGTTGAAGGATTATGATATCACCAGTTTATATCATCCGGGAAAGGCCAATGTTGTGGCCGATGCTTTGAGTAGCAAGTCAGCAAGTATGGCCAGTCTTGCTTATATTCTGGTCGGTGAGAGACCACTTGATTTAGATGTTCAGGCTTTAGCCAATCAGTTTGTGAGACTGGATGTTTTCGAGCCCAGTCATGTCTTAGATTGCACGGTCACTCGTTCTTCATTATTGGAGCGTATCCGTGATCAGCAGTATGATGATCCCCATTTCTGTATCCTTAGAGACACGGTGCAGCACGGAGGTGCCAGGCAGGTTACCTTCGATAATGATGGAGTTTTGAGATTGCAAGGTTGAGTATGTACGCCTAATGTGGATGGGCTCCAAGAGTTGATTTTAGAGGAGGCCCATAGGTCCCGATACTCTATTCATCTCGGCGCCGCGAAGATGTATTAGGATTTGCGGAAACATTATTGGTGGCAGAGAATGAAGAAGGATATCGTTGCATATGTGGCTCATTGTTTGAATTGTCAGCAGGTTAAGTATGAACATTAGAGGCCTGGTGGTTTATTTAAGAGGATTGAGCTTCCCAAGTGGAAGTGGGAGAGGATCATTATGGACTTCGTTACTGGACTTCCATTAACCCGGAAGAGGTTCTATGTGGTTTGGGTCATTGTTGATAGGTTGACCAAGTCAGGCGCATTTCATTCCTGTGGTAGTCTGCTATTCATCTGAGAGATTAGCTGAGATTTATATCCGGGAGATCGTTCGCCTTCATGGTATGCAGGCATCCATCATTTCAGACCGGGGTACGCAGTTTACCTCACATTTCTGGAGAGTAGTTTAGCGAGAGTTGGGCACACGGGTTGAGTTGAGCACAACATTTCATCCCAGACGGACGGGCAGTCCGAGCGGACTCTTTAGATTTTTGAGGACATGCTCCGAGCTTGTGTTATTGACTTTGAAGGTTCGTGGGATCAGTTCTTGTCTTTAGCAGAGTTCTCCTACAACAACAACTACCAGTCAAGCATCCAGATGGCTCACTATGAGGCTTTATATGGTAGGCAGTGTCGGTCTCCGGTCGGATGGTTTGAGCCGGGAGAGGCTCGGTTGTTGGGTATAGATTTGGTTCAGGAGGCCTTGGACAAGGTCAGGATCATTCAGGATAGGCTTCTTTCAGCTCAGTCCAGGAAAAAGTTCTATGCAGATCGTAAGGTTTGAGATGTAGCTTTCATGGTTGGTGAGCGGGTATTGCTCTGAGTGTCGCCTATTAAGGGCGTGATGAGATTCAGGAAGAAGGGCAAGCTTAGTCCTAGATTCATTGGTCCGTTTGAGATTCTTGATCGAGTGGGAAAGGTGGCTTATAGGCTTGCATTGCCGCCTAGCTTATCAGTCGTGCATTCTGTGTTTCATGTGTCCATGCTTCGGAAGTATCACCGCGATCTATCTCACGTGTTAGATTTTAGCACTGTCCAGTTGGACAAGGACTTGTCTTATGAGGAGGAGCCGGTAGCTATTCTAGACTGGCAAGTTCGTCAGTTGAGGTCGAAGATTTTTCCTTCTGTTCGTGTCCAGCTGAGAGGTCAGACTGCTGAGGCATCGACCTGGGAATCTGAGTCCGATATGCGGAGCTGTTATCCCCATCTTTTTTCTGACTCAGGTACTTCATTCTTATGTCTGTTTGAAGATGAACGGTTGTTTTAGAGGTGGAGAATGTGATGACCCAAATGGTCATCACCTGTTTTAAATTAAAGTCTATGTTTTTGAGGGCTTGAAAACCTCATCTAGAGTCACCTTAATTTGTGTGCGCAGTCCGGGCGCGTAGCCGGAAAGCTTAAATATAAAAATCTGTGAAAAATGATAAAATATTTGGCTAATAAATGAATTAATTTGACTTTGGTCAATGTTTTGGGTAAACAAATCCAGACCCGTGATTTGATGGTCCCGGAGGGTTCCTAGAAAAATATGGGACCCGGGCGTATGCCCGGAATCGGATCCCGGGGTCCCAAGCCCGAGAAATGAATTTTCAAAGGAAATTATTTTCTAAAATTATTTAAGGAAATTTGAAATGAAATTTGATTGGAACATGTTAGTATCGTGCCTGTATTTTGGTTCCAGCGTCCGGTACATATCTTATATAATATTTAAGACATTTCTATAAAATTTGGTGAAAAATAGATGACGTTTGACGTGATTCGGACCTAAAATGCTAAAGTTGATGTTTTATGAAGTTTGAGAAAAATCCTTTGATTTTGAGGTTTAATTCGTTGTCATTGAGGTTATTTTGGTAATTTAATCACACGGATAAGTTTGTATGATGTTGTTGAGTTCATACGTGCGTTTGGTTAGGAGCCCCGAGAGCTCGGGTGTGTTTCAGATGTGTGTCAAGAAGTTTTGGACTTAAGAAAAGTTGCAGGATCTGCTGTCTGCTAGTGTCTAGGTATTTTGTGCTATGCGATCGCATAGTGTAATTTTTAGGGATTCTATTTTGTGCTACGCGATCGCATACTTCCTTCCGCGATCACTTACAGTTAAACTTGAGAGGTCCATTTTTTGTTCTACGTGATCGAATTGTCTCCTCTGCGATAGCAATGTGTTAGCCCCCCAGCCTTTATTTTCTTCTGTGCGATCGCATGGTATTGTACGCAATTGCAGGGCTCGGCCTCATTTACTCTATGCGATCACATCCCTTTGTCCGCGATCTCGTAGGCCAAATCCGCCCAGTTATTTTTTAAAAGTCCAGAACAGTAGTTATACGTGATTTTCGTAAAATTTCATAACTTCTTCTTCTCCACACCTCTTGGGACGCTTTTTGAAGGCTTCTTCACCAGAATCTCTTAGGTAAGTAATCTTTAACTCATTTTCTTCAATTTCCATTAACACCCATTAGATATCTAGGCTTAAAACATGAGATTAAGGGTAGAAAATTGGGGATTTGGGTAGAGTTAGGGTTTTTTGATTATTTGAGAATTTGACTGCGTTTTGGGGTCGGATTTCAAAACAAATTATATATTCGAGCTCGTGGGTGAATGGGTGATTGGGTTTTGGTCCGAACCTCGTGTTTTGACCAAGCGGGCCCGAGGTCGATTTTTGGGTTTTTGGGAACAATGATTAGAAAGATATAATTTGGCATTGGAATTGAATTGTTTAGCATTTATTAATGTTATGAAGTCGATAATGTATACAATTGATTTGGAGCTGAATTCGAAAGGAAAGGCGATGTTTGAGGCTTGAGTTGGTCATGAAAGTTTGAGGTAAGTGTTTGGTCTAACCTTAGCTTGAGGGATTAGGAGTTGTGTCTATTTTCTACGTGTTAATTGTGCAGTACGACATATAGGCATGGTGACGAGTATCTATACATCGGTGTCTAGCATGACCGTGAGTCTTTATATTGTTATTATCATGACTTTGTTGTATCTTTCACGCCTTAGTGGTGGTTTCTATTTGTGGTTTAAAGTTTGTGGAAAGAATTGTGAGCAACGAACATTGAGGAGCATTAGCTCAAGTTGTATAATGAATTGTGAAAGTATAAGTGAAAATTGAACATTTAGAGCATTGGCTCGAGTTGTGAAGTGAATTGCGAAGTAAAAGTGAGAAAGAGAAGAGATCATTATGTTGTCACTCTTTCCGGACTATTGTTGATTTATTTTTTATCTCCCTTGCCGGGATGTTGATGTTATTGATGTTGTTCCCTTGCCCGGGTTCAATTGTTGACTTATTTTTCCCTTGTCGGGATGCTTGTTTGATATTATTGTTTCCCTTGCCGAGATACTGTTGAGATATTATTGTTCTCTTATCGGGATGTTTGTTTCATATTGTGGTTCCCTTGCTAGATTCCTTGTAATTATTGTTGGCTTGTAACTGGGAGCGGGTGGTATGCCTACCACAATATATAATAAAATGGAAGTGTGTGGTACACCTACCACAAGATATAATGAAATGGGAGCGGGTGGTACGCCTACCACAAGATAATATAAAATGGGAACGGGTGGTACGCCTACCACAGGATATGAGAAATGGGATCGGGTTGCACGCCTACAACGAGATGTGAACCGAAAGTGAAACCTGCCTTTGTTTTCCCTTATCCTTGTTAGAAGTTGAATGTCGGTTTCCTTATAATTCTCTTGAGATTTTTTTATTTGTTATTCCCTGAACCATATTTCCCCTTCCCAGCTTTAATTATTTGCTCTAGTTTATCTTTCCATTGTGTATATATATATATATATATATATATATATATATATATATATATATATATATATATATATATATATATATNTCTGGTCCGAGCCTCGTCACTACCTCGCCGGGGTTAGGCTAGGTAGTTTCCAGCACATGGGCTCGGTTGTGCTGACGCTAAACTCTGCACTTATGTGCACATTCCGGAGCAGCCTTTGGTCAACAACAATAGTTCGAGAGCCAGCCTTCAGTCCATCGAGATCCGGAGGTAGTCCTACAGGCGTCCGTAGGCCCGACATCTCTCCTATCTATTTTTATGATTCTGTTATTACTTGTACCGAAATAGACAAAGTTTCTTTCTTTCAGACATTTGTATGTAGTTATCTTAGATAGTCTGTGAATGTTGTGACAATAGTTTCTAGGTAAACACATATGTTGATTTCCGTATTGTTTGGTTTATTTTTTCTAAGTCTTCCACTTTAATCTAATTGTCTGTTGTTATTTAAATATTTATCACTTGTTAATATGATTTATAAAAAGGACTAAAATAAAAGATTTAAGGATTTCTAAGTTCGTGGCTTGCCTAGCTTCTACGACTAGGTACCATCACGACTCCCGAGGGTGGAAAATTCGGGTCGTGACAGTATCCCAGAAGCTCATAAACCACCGTATTTCCTCGGAGGCACCCCGTCCTGCCACAACCACGATACCTACACTGAATAGACCTTCTATGAATCCGAAATTGTTCCTCCGACTCTCCTTGATACTGAAATGTAGATTCATTAATGATGTAGAAACATCGTAAACTCCAACATCATCCCATGCAAGATCTCAAACCTTAGTCATACATAAAATTCGGGAACCTACCAGTACTATGAACATACATACCTCGGGCCAACACTGATGCAAATCTGAATTTGCAGTATGAATGCCGCTAATGGACTCCTCCACTTAGCATAAAGCCATGGAAAATATCATCTAATGATCTGCAAAACTAACCTTCACAGCTCGTACAACACAAATCACAAGGTACTCCAATACGACCAACTACCCTAAAATAACATCCACCTCGTGACCCCGCCACAATCTCGACGACTAACCAGCCAATTAAACCTTCTCAATCTCGCACTCATCAACCAGGTGCCGAGAACTGCTACACCTATGTAGGAACCACTGACTAGTCTCTCAATGCCTCTGTATCTTCAGTCTGGACAACACGTTGAGAAAATGCCTGAGCATCTCTGACTCCCTCATAGCTCGTCTGTAGTATCACGAACAACTGGAGCATAGCGGACACTAAGAGCGTATTATTTTAAACAAGTGGATGTAAAGGAACATAAGAGATACACTTCGAGCTGAATCAATACCGCACGATAAGTAATGAAAGAAGTGGAGTTTCCTAATAGTTCTGTAGCCTCTCGAAGATAAGTACAGATATCTCCGTATTGATCCGCATGACTCTACTAAACATGCTTATGACTCATAGCACCTATGAACCAAGAGCGCTGATGACAACTTTTCACAACCAAAAATTCCCCTAAAAGTATCGTGATGGCACCTAGTCTCTAAACTAGGAAAGCCTAACTTTAACAGAAATAACATTGATATTTACTAAATTCAAACTAGATAATCTCTGAACAATAACAATTTCCCAAAACTGGTAGTACAAGTCATAATCCTTTCTCAGAGTAGTTATACAAAACCAATATGAAACTGATCTAGAACTAAAGGAACCAATGAAAATAGTACAACCGAAGGTGACTCTGAGGCCTGCGAACGCAACATCAGGTTTACCTTGATTCTCCACCGCAATGATCCACAGAGCTACTACCGATCAAATACTTGTATTTGTATACAAAAATGTACAGAAGTGTAGTACAAGCACACCACAGCAGTGCCCAATAAGTATCAAGACTAACCTCAGTGGAGTAGTAATGAGGAACAGTCAAGACACCAACTGGTTAAATAAATTGAACATGATATGATAATAAACTGTCAACATAAGAATAACAAAATAATATCAACAACATGGAGAAAGTCAAACTACAATTAGTAGAAACAATAAAGGGAAACACAGATGGAAATGAAATATAACCAAGTAAATTAACACCAACATAACTGGGACATATACAAGTAAAATGCACACAAATAAAGAAGGCGATGTCAACTCAATCAATCATATCAATTTTGATGCTCAATTCCAGCCATCTCAAAACTTGATGTCTCATATCATAACCTCACTTTCCCAACCTTTAGTACACCCAGCACCTTGTGCCCACATATTTCTATCTCACTTTGCACAACAACATTCTCAGGTTACTTTGTACATAATGTTTGTAACTGTGATGACCCGGCCGGTCGTCTTAAGAATTAATACCCCTATCCCCTATTAAATTTTTCTGTCAAGTTTATTTCTGCTATTTTTATTTGCCAGGATGTTATTTAAGTTTCGGTGAGTTTTGAGACACTTAGTCCCTAAATGAGAGCTTAAGTATTGGAAAGTTTACCGTAGTTAGAAAAGTGTGAACACGACCTTGGAATGGAAATTTGATGGTTCTGTTAGCTCCGTTAGGTGATTTCGGGCTTAGGGGCGTGTTCAGATTGTGTTTTGGAAGTCCGTAGCTAATTTAGGCTTGAAATGCCAAAAGTTGAATTTTTAAAGTTTCCGGTTCGATAGTGAGATTTTGATCCGAGGGTGGGAATGGAATTCAGAGAGTTGCAGTAGTTTCTTTATGTCATTTGGGATGTGTGTGCAAAATTTCAAGTCATTCGGAGGTGGTTTGGTTGGGTTTTTGATCAAAAGCGCAATTCAGAAGATTTTTAGAAACTTAGGCTTGAATCCGATGTGTTTTGGGGAATTTGATGTTGTTCGAAGTGTTTTGAAGATTGGTACAAGTTTGAATAAGGTTTTAGGATATTTTGATGCCTTTGATTGAGGTCCCGAGGGCCTCGGGTGTGTTTCTGGTGCTCAACGAATCGTTTTATGTTGTTAAAAGTTGCAGGTTTTTGTTCAGTTGTTGCAGAGGGATTTTACCCTTCGCGTTCGGGAAGAAGGAATTAAATATCTGGGCAGAATGTTTTAAAAGGCTTATTTCGCGAATTTTAGCCTCGTTTCCTCCATTGTTAGGCGATTTTGAAGATTTTTGAAGAGGGCTGAAGAGGGATTCAAGGGGAATCACTTGGAGGTAACATTTTTGACTTCATAACTCGTTTTTATGTGAATAAATACCTTATTAGTGGTGGAAAATTTTAGGATAAATGGGTAATTAAGGCTTGAGTTTTAGAGAACCAAAAGGGGTATTTGAGGGGTCAATTGAACTCTGATTTTAGTGTTCTTGTTATGCATAGACTCATGAGAGTATTAGGTTCCGAAAATATAAATTTTACCTGATTTCGAGATGTGGGCCTGAGGGCTGTTTTGGTTATTGTACCTAATTTCGCGTATTAGCTTAGAATTTAATAGTGGAATCAGTTACTTGAGGTGTTATTTACAATATGCAATCGAATTGAATATATTTGGGTCATTTGGAGTTGGATACTCATTGCAAAAGCGTGGTTTCGGGTTGACTTGCGCTTTTTCGAGGTAAGTGGCTTGTCTAACCTTGTGTGAAAGACTATTCCCTTAGGATTTTTTATAATTGTTGATTGTAATACCTTGTATGTAAGGTGAAGAGTGCGTACTTGTGCTAATTGTGGGAAATTCGGGTTCTCATTAAGTACTACTAGTATGATTACTTCCCTGTTTTACCGTGTGTACTATTTAAGCATGTGTTAGCTTAGGGAATGCATGTCTAAGTGATTAAATTTCCTTATCTGTTAACTGCCTAACCTGAAATCTATGCAGCATGCTAGGCTAGACTATTTGTTTGCCTTAATATGAAGTTTGATATTTCTGAGCATTTCTCCTGTTGCTGCTGTGTATTTACATTAGGACTACGAATGTGGGATTTCGGTAGCTCCCCCTTGTCTGTTTACATTTGCGACTACGGATGTGGGATTCCGGTAGATCCCCCTACACAGTGATATGGATCTACGGGAATGCACCCGGTAGATTCCCCCAGTACTAGGTATTTATGTTTGGGACTACAGAACAGGGTTCCGGTAGATCCCCGTGTACTATGAGTTGGACTACGTGACGGCATCCCGAGAGACTTATTGAATATGTATATTAGGGACTTGAAGACGATATCCTGGAAGATCCCCAATTGATATTGTCGGAGTTGAGCTGTATTTTTCGTCGGTGTTTACATTGTTTCTGTGTAGTTGTTGTTGTCCTTTATACTTGTGTTACTTTTCACTGTTGCTCATACTTATACTATTTGCTATTCTATACTATCGAATTATATCTTTTAATTAACCTCAGTAGGGCCCTGACCTTCCTCGTCACTACTAAATCAAGGTTAGGCTTGACACTAACTGAGTACCGTTGTGGTGTACTCATGCCCTTTCTGCTCATGTTTTTCATGTGCAGATCCAGGTACTTATACTCAGGCTTACCATTCTTGAGGTGAGGCGATTCTAAGGGACTTCGAGGTATATCTTCCGCATCCGCAGATCGAGGAGTCTCTTTCTAATCCTGCATTTAGCATTTAGCCCTTCTGTACATTCTGCTCTTGTTAGACATTCCGGTGTTTAGAGCTATGCAGTGTTTTCTCAGCTTGTGGATCCGTGAGTTTCCGGGTTTTGGGATAGTGAATCAGATTTATTGAGTAGTTGTGTATATATGTCGAGCGGCATTTAAATATGGTTTCCTTTAGTTATTTTTGGCTTTTGACGATTATTTCCGCAAATTTAGTTTATTTTTCGCATTGTTAGTCTTACCAAGTCATAGAGACTAGGTACCGTCACGATAGTTCACGGATGGCGAACTGGTATCGTGACAGTAACAAATGCAATTAAGAAGTTCAAAAAGTCTCATTTACTTAACATAAAGTAGAGTACAACTTCTAAACCAATTAGGAAATCAGCAAGAAAAGATGAAGTTGTTTTTAAAAATTATTTAAAACTTAGTACAAATTCCTTTTTTAGTACAATACAACCTCAGATGGTTTAAGAAAACTTAATTGAGAAACTAATTAAATTAAAAATATAACAATTATTGAAATTTAAAGTATTGAAATATATACATATATAAATACGGCGAGTTCAAATTTTAAAAGTCATACAAGAACCGTAGTATAAATTCCTTTATTTTGAATCATGATACTACTAATAACTTAACGGGAGAGGAGAAAAATGTTTCGACGTAGTAACTTTACTTTAAAAATTATTTCACTAGAATAATAGTTTCAGGTAAAGAACTCAAGGAACAACGGCAGGTCAATAAATGAATGCCAATAACCCGATCTTCACGACTCAGTGGAGCCCGAAAAACAAGTATTCAAGTCTTAAATGAATGAACTCGGATTTTCTCAGTATTCAGCTATAACCAAATCGTAAATAAAATGTAAAACCATAGGATAACTTGTATAGTCAAAGAGGAATACACACACATACATACATATATATATATATATATATATATATATATATATATATATATATATATATATTT
>MU790385.1:116765-142418 GCA_026770625.1 Nicotiana glauca
ACATATATATATATATATATATATATATATATATATATATATATATATATATATATATATATATATATATATATATATATATATTGATACAACGAGCATCCCCATCCCACCAATCCTTGATTATTCCTCCTCAATAATTACAAAAAAGTAAATACTATATATTTGTTGCGGCGTGCAACCCGATCCCACCAATCTTCCCTTATTCCTACGTAACAATTACAATAATAATAAATAGTATTTATATCATTATATCAGTAACAACATGATCATTCTCCCTTATTACTCCTTGTTGCGGCGCGCAACCTGATCCCACCAGTCCACCCTTATTACTCCTCAATATACATATCACCCTTATTCCTCCTTATAGATATCACCTTTATTCCTCCTGTTGCGACATGCAATCCGATCCCACCTGTCCACCCTTATTACCCCTTGTTGCGGCATGCAACCTGATCCCACCAAACAATACCAATTCTCTTTTATTCCTTCTCAACATATCAACAACCCATCATAGTCTAAAATCAACAACAACAACAATTCAACAACCCAATCACAAGGATTTCTACCACTAAGAGGATGAGTACACAACAATGAGAGAATCACGGAAAAAGCCAAGAAGCACAATAACCTTAACAAAACAACAACACATAATAAGCACGTGATAACTACACCAGCAACCACAACAATTTGGACACATAACATATATGCACGGGGTCATAAAGGAATTCACAATTAAGAGATAACAGGAAATAAGGAGGACAATCACTTCAATTAAGGTAAATAAGGGCCAAGTAACAAGTAAGAGTTAGAGGAATTCTAACAACATCATACATAGCATATAGAGGTAAACAAGCAATTAGGAAACTCAATCATATCGGAAAACTTCTCACCTAATGAACATAAGGACCTAAGAACCCTAAAGGCAAATTTTCCACGAATAAGTCTGAGCGCACCCCCGTCACCTCGCGTGCACGGACTACATTAGCATAGAAGACTAAGATCCTAAGGGAAAGTCCCCCACACAAGGTTGGACAAGATAGTTACCTCAATCCGGCCAATTCAATACTCAATTTAGCTTTTCCTTTACCAATTCATCAACACTCGGCTCAATCTAGCCAAAAATGACTTGAATACATCAAACAATGCAATAGAAAACAAGTACAAGTTAACAAAACTATGATTCTTATACGATTTGCAAGAAGTGAACAAAAGTCAAATCCCTGGGCCCGCACCTCGGAACCCGACAAAATTTACAAAAACCAAATACCCATTCCGATACGAGTTCACCCATATGAAAATTATCTAATTTCGACACCATTAGATTCCTCAAGTCATCATTTTATATTTTTGAAAGATTTTACAAAATTCCACAAATTTTCCTTTAGATTATCATGAATTTGATGTTAAATCTAAGATATAATCAGAAAATATAGTTGGAAATTGATTAGAGACACTTACACAATGATTTGGTATGAATATCTTCTCTCAAAATCGCCCACTCTCGGAGTTAGAGTTCAAAAATATGAAAAATGAGCAAAAACACGTAATACCCGGCTTTTAGCAGGCTGCATATATCGCATTTGCGACACTGGGTTCACAAATGTGAACACGCAAAAGCGATGAAAGCTTCGCAGATGCAAATCCTGGAAGAGTACTATCTTCATCGTAAATGTGACAGAGAGTTCGCAAATGCTAACTCTGAGGGCTTCACAAATGCAGGATTTCCTTCGCAAATGCGACCCAGTCCCTGGCAGCCCAGCTTTGCAAATGCGAGGATGTTTCGCAATGTTGATTATCGCACTTGCGACATAAACATTGCAAATGCAATGACACCAGAACAAGAAATCCAAGACTATGCAAAAAGCATTCCAAAAATAATCTGGAACTCACCCGAACCCTCGGGGCTCCAAACCAAATACACACAAGTCTAAAACACCTCATGAACTCGTTCGCGCACTCAAATCATCAAAATAACTTCTAAAACAATGAATCAGATGCCAAAACGCATGAAAATCACCATGAACTTCAAGAACTTCTAGAATTGCAACCAAGCGTCCGAACCATATCAAATCAACTCCAAACGACACCAAATTTTTCAAAAAAGTCCCAAATCACATAACAGAGTTGTTCCACTTTTTAGAATTGCATTCCAACCTCGATAAAATAAAATTCAACTATAGGTCAAACCTCTCCATTTTCTAAACTTCAACTTTTTCCAACTTTCGTTGAAATGCCTCAAATTACTCTATGGGCCTCCAAATCCAAATCCGAATGCACTCCTAAGTCCAAAATCATCTAAAGCTACTGACATCATCCAAAACTTATTCCGGTTCCATTTACTTAAAGGTGAAATTTCGGTCAAACCCTCACTACTTAAGCTTTTAAAACTAAATTCCTTCCTCCAATTCTACTCCGATTCATCCGAAATGAGAATCCAACCATGCACGCAAGTCGATACATATAATATGAAGCTTGTTGTGACCTTAAACTGCCGAAACAGACGTAATTTCTCAAAATGACCAGTCGGGTCGTTACAATAATTTATCCTCGAGAGTCTTATAATCCTTCTCTTATCTTTAAAGGAGTGAGAGAACTTTCCAAGAACTGAATCTTATTTGTAGAGGTGCAGAGATCTTCCTAAACTTGAGTAAGTGTCTAAACTGATTCTCCCGCGTAAACCTCTTTTTGATTAAGGAGTTTTTTCAAACTCCTTATCTCTTCAGTTTCCTTGGAAAGTTTTTCAACAAAAGAGGAATCAAGTATATCCTTGTTTTTTCCAACCTGGCTAGAAGAAGTTTTTTCAACCGCTAATTCAGCGGAAATCACTCCCATTTATTTCTCCAAAGCAATCTTCTCTTCTGCAAGAATTTTTTTTCCAATTGAAGACCCTTGAACTGTTTCTTCCAATTATCGGCCTCGATGCGTAATTCCATAACTTGGTTGTCTATATGAAGAGTTCTTTTCATCAATTGACTAGAAATTAAATTAATCTGCAAAGAATAGAGGCAAAGGGGAAGAGTTATAAATAAAGGAAAAAGAAGAAAGAAAATGTAATTAAGTTTGTACCTTCAAAGAATAATGAACAATGTAATTCATTAACGATAGTAAGCTGTGGCTTTCTAACTTCTCCTTTACCACAGGGCCTATCAGTGGCTTCAACCACACGTCGACTTGACCAGATATTTTTATTAAATTCTCACCTTCAGGAACTTTAATAATAATGATTTTCATCTCCCTCCTGATGCTAGAAGGTATGACATCTACATTAGAAGCAGCCACAGGAATAACAGATGGAGTAAAAGTAGCCACAAGAGTAGCGTCAGGTAAAGACATGGGGGCTGGGGGATTAATATAAACTGAAGCTGGAAGGGAAGCAAGGGCAAATTCTTCGGAAACAGGCCTGAAAGATTATTTACCCTCAAAGCCCTCATATATTCTATTCTCGAAAACGTGTAGACAGAAGGCCCTTTTTTCGGACTGTTTTATTTTCAAGCCTCCAAGGTTGTCCGGGGTTCTCCATTCTCTGAAAGCTTCAACTTTCCCACATGTGCGCAAGCTTGAGAATAGTTTATGAAATCATTCTATGTAATTTTATAAACCGGTTTATGCTTGTAGATACCCCCGAGGGAATACGTGTAATAGACCCACGGGGAACCCCCGCCCAGAGGCGGGAATCTCTTTGAATTTGTCTTTGCGATTGGTCTTTCCCACAGCTGGACCACACTTTCGCTTCGCACCTCTGGTTTGTATGCAAAATCAAATTTTGCATAAGGATTTAATAAGAAGATCTCTTAATTACTCTATCAAGCATGAGTGCACAATATATCAACAGAACATATGGGAGGATCAACAACATTCTCATCAGAAACCAACAAAGTAGCGTTCTCTGGCTCATCCGTGAGTCTAAAAAGAATTGAACTTGATGGAATGTTATGAGATGGAGGAACTTCATAATCATAAACCACACGTCTCTTGACATGTGGACTTCGCACCAAAGAACCTTCCTCTATTTCTTCTTTATCATTAGAGCCACGGGCTCCGTCAGATTTCCTTTTAGAAGAAAAAATACTTAAAATCCGCTCATGGGCAAGACTCACGGAGAGCCTGGTTGACGGAACAGACGTGGGACTAATGCCACGAATAGCAAATCCTAATAATAGAAAGGGGAAGGATGAGAAATTCATGTATAAGCAAGAAATAGAAAAAGAAGAACAGTGAAGGAAAAAAGTACCGTTCGTCTTCACTTTAAATCCAAACTTTTGAGAGAGGTATTTCCAGGATCTTTTTCCATAGGAGCAGCAGTTAACATCTTTTCTACCCAAGTATGGAAGTTGGGAATCTCATTAAAACTTCCATGGTCGCTAAAAATTGGGTATGTGATTACATGAAGTTCTGTAAGTATTTTTTTTAAAAAAAAGAAGAAAACTTACGTGGAATGTTGCATTTCTATGGGAAAAACATGTTTTCTTCACCCATTGATCTGCTAGTAGGGGTAGCAACAAAACGGGCGTACTGGCCACTGTCCCCATCATCTGTAGGGCTAACCAACACTCTCCTACTTCTATCCACGAGAGAAAAAACTCCTTCACAAAATAATTTGGTGGAATAGATGTAAGGCCCCGTGACATACCTACTCGAACACTCGGATCTCGTGGTGCCAAGTTAGGAGCATGTGTTAGAAATTCATAAATATACCTCACAAGCTCGCGACGGTGCAGACCTTTTTGGATTGAATAATGCATTAAAATTCAAGAATACGTTTCCAAAAAAATTCAAGAAATGCGGTCCTGAATGCGGTCGCAAATCAGGTATGCGTATCGCATATCTGTCGCAGAGTTATTCAGAATGTTGATTAAAATTAAAGTCAGCTATGCGATCGCATAATCGAAATGCGAACCGCATAATCGTCGCATATTTTCCTTTGAATTTTATGAGGTTCAGCTATGCGGTGCACTTTGCGACCGCAGAACGTGAATGCGGACCGTATTCCTGCCGCAGAATCAGTCAGAGTGTCTAATTTCTGGGGAGCATTTTGCGGTTTACTTTGCGATCGCATATTTGACTCGGGGCTCCAATTTTCAAATTTTTAACCTGACCTCCATATCGATATATCCGGTGTTATAGCTCATTTTAAGCATTCTTCTGAGCATTTCTAGAGGGAGAGAGAGGGTTTCTAGAGAGGGAAAGTCTCCCCATCAAATTACTCCATAAGATGTGGCTAAAACCTTGAAGAAAATTGAGTGAAGACCCCTAGACCTTCATCTCAAGAGGTAAGACTTCATCACCCCAACTCTTATTTGTTTTATTGTCAGATATAAGGGGTCACTAGTGAGGTGATTCATGGGTATAATAATGGATTCCTTGCATGCATGTCAAACTTTAGAGTAGTGGGAGGTGGTGAATTAAAGAGGGGTACAAAATGATATAAATTGCTCTCAAAAAGGGGCCTAAGATCACATTTCACCTCTAGGGTTTGTTAATATGCTTGAACCAAGCTAGAGTCTCAATCTCATCTCTAATTCTCGATTTAATTTGTAATTCTTACTCAATAGATCGAAGTGCTAAGAGTTTCGGAAATTTGTAAAAGAGTAAGGAAAGCTTTATTGAGGTATGTATGGCTAAAACCCCCTTTTTATTAGAAATTGAGCTCCGTTGTCATTTATGTAAGTATGGTAAGAGTTGAATTGGCTAGTGTATTGATTTTTATTACGCATTAATTGATTTGCATATATCTATACATATTCGTGAAGGATGTGCCTCAATGTGAATAATGTACCAATCTTGATAATTAGAGAGTGATGAAAAAGTACAGTTATGTGTTGAAATACTTGGTCTATAAGCCAACATCGATACAGAGAATTATTTATGCTAGCTATGTGCTCACTTACTTGTGATTGCAACTTGATTTATCTTTGATATATGTGTCTATGATCACAACTTGTAAAACAAAATTTGGAAAGGGAAAACGATGTGATGATGGTGGCCATGAGTGTCCAGGAATTGTTATTCTATGTGTGGAATAAAGATTTGAAGGTGTTGACTAATGAGAATGGTGTAATGCCTCCAATGAGGTGACCTAGCTGATCGGGTCGTGATCGGACACCATGCCGCATACATGGTGGTAATGTGTTGATATTGAATTTCGGATAAGGAAATGAAATATTGATTGAGAGTAATGCCTCCAATGAGGTGACATAGCCGGTCGGGTTGTGACCGGACTCCGCTCGAGATGGCAGTGGTTTTGAGAAAAGTGGTGAACATGTGACAGAAATGCCCTAATCTATGTTTTGGAAATTATATGAATTACATATTTGATTTATCCATGTTATTTACTGGTACCTGTTTGATAGTTCTTTCTAGTAAAATGGTATTTAGTTATATATACCAGTGCAATTCAAATGTACGGACGTCCTTTTTGCCGAGGGCGCTACATTCGTGTTATGATTGTAGTTGGCTCCATAACCGATAGTGTCGGTCGTGTGTAGCGGAGCATTTTTCTACTCTAAGTCTCGGTGAGCCCTTTTTCTTCCATGGGGCTAATTACAGCTTTCCATTTTTGAGGTATAGTTGGGGCCTTATCGATGGCATTGTTATGCTTATCTGTTGTATCCTTAGAGGCTCTACAGACACTAGTCTAGGTTATGTACGGGTGTTCGGGGAGTCCACTATCTATGTTGAAATCCTAAACTTTTGATCTGCATAAACTGTAACTCTAATAGAATCCTTGAAGCTACCTTATGTGCGGTAAATCTTTGTGATATGAAATGAACCAATGATGTAGTATGCACCATGTATTCTCGTCTAAATTAATGAAAGGCTTGGGTCCCGTATACATATTGATTTGGGGTAGAAAGTGTTCGGTAAGGCTTGCTCAGTCGGGTTCACTTGATTGAGCACCGGTCGCGCCTCCCAAGGTTGGGGCGAGACAAACTTGATATCAGAGCCTAAGGTGTTAAAGCGTCCTAGGATGTCTTGGAGCCGTTTCTAGTATAGTCCTTCTTGTCGATGTGTTGTCGACCACATCTATAAGTTCGAGGCTATTCATACATTTAGGAATAACACCCTTCTTTGATATTCTGGATCGTGCGGTGAAACTGTTTACTTCCTGATCGGTGTATTGTTCAATCTTTCAGTAAATGGCACCTAAGAAGAAGGAGAGAATTGGCTAAGAAGCCCTTGCCACCCCAGGAGTGGTTGATGATTTACTGGTTGATGTTGCAGGTGAGGGTAGTCGCCCTGCTATTACCCTACCGGGTCCTTCTGTTCCAGAACAGACTACCTCAGTTCCTACAACTATGGAGTGTACCATTATCCCTCATGTTGATTCTCCTGTCCCGCCTCCAGTCCCAACTTTCGGTTCTAGTGTTTCTGATGGGGATCTTAGGGGAGCTATTCAAATGTTGACTCAGTTGGTGGCCTCTCAGGCCAAAACGTCAAATATTGCACCCAGTTCATCCAGCCAGCTAGAGGATTCTACTAGTTCTAGGGAAAACAGATTCCTTTAGTTAGACCCTCCGGTATTCACAGGTGTCAATCCAGAAGAAGACCCTCAGGACTTTATCAATGAGATGCACAAGACCCTCAGGGTGATGCGTGCGACTGAGATAGAGGGAGTAGAGTTGGCTGCCTACCGTCTGAAAGGGGTGGCCAATTCATGGTTTGAGTTATGGGAGGACTCCCGATAGGAGGGGCGCCCTCCGGTGAGGTGAAGTGAGTTTGCTGATACTTTGTTTAATCATTTCCTGCCTGCTGAGACAAGGGCTGCCCGGGCAGTAGAGTTTTAAAATTTGAGGCAAGGTAACAGAAGTGTGTGGGAGTACCACCTGGAGTTTGCCCATTTGTCCAAGTATGCTATTTACATGTTGCCCACCATGGAGGCTAGAGTGCATCGGTTTGTTCAGGGTCTTAATCATCTGACTATTAATGAGGCTTCTACAACAGCATTGAATTCTGACATGGACTACGGGAGGATGGTAGCATTTGCTTAGGCCACAGAGGACCGTAAGTTGAAGAACAAAATGGCGAGAGAGAGTAACAACAAGGCCCGGTCTACGGGCAACATAGGAGATTCACTAGGTGGGGGAAGATCAGCTTTTAGGGGAGGATCATCAGGGCCTTCCCAGTCTGTTGCATAGTCTTCAGCCAGTGCACCGACATCAGGGCCCAGCCAGCAGCAGTGGAGTCGTTTCAGGCCCGGTTAGGGCAACAGGGGATTCCACCAGTGAGGTCGGTCAGGGGTGAGGTTTCAGTAGCAGCAAAGATCCCCGTGTCCTATGTGCGGGAAGATGCACCCAGGGGTCTGCTATTCGGAGTTGCAAATATGTTATGGGTGTGGGATGAGGGGCCATATTCAGAGACACTGTCGTGCGTCTTACTAGGGAACAGGTAGGGGCACAACTCAGCCCACTAGTCCAGCAACTACCACATCTTCAGCCCCCTCTCTAGCTCAAGGTGCCCCAACACCTGCAGCGCGTGGTACAGCTAGGGGTGGTGCACAGAGTTCGGCAGGTCCTAGCCGATTCTATGCTATGAGTGGTCTCCACACTGTAGAGGTTTCTCCAGATATTGTTACAGGTATTCTGATTGTCCAAACTCATGATGTGTATACACTTATTGACCCTGGTTCCACCTTATCCTATGTTACCCCGTTTGTTGCTATGAGATTTGGGATAGAACCGAAGCAGCTTCATGGGCCATTCTCAGTATCTACCCCAGTTGGTCAGTCAATTTTGGCTGCTCGAGTTTATAGAGGTTATGTTGTTACGTTGCGTGGTAGGGATACCATGGCCGATCTTATCGAGTTGGGAATGGTGGATTTAGATGTAATAATGGGAATGAATTGGATTTACTCATGCTTTGCCAAACTTGATTGTAGGACTAGAACTATTAGGCTTGAATTTCCTAATGAGCCCATCATTGAATGGAAGGGAGATAGTGCAATGCCTAGAGGTCGGTTTATTTTGTACCTTAAGGCCGCAAAGATGATCAAGAAGAGGTGTATCTATCATATGTTTCGGGTTGTGGACACCAATGCCGAGGCACCTAGCCTTGATTCTATACCAGTTTGAATAAATTTCCAAATGTCTTTCCAGATGAGCTCCCCGGGATTCCACCAGACAGGGAAATTGATTTTGGGATCGACGTGATGCCAGGCACATAGCCTATAACGATTCCACCTTACATGATGGCACCGGCAGGATTGAAAGAACTAAAGGAGCAATTGAAGGATTTGTTAAAGAAGGGTTTCATATGGCCAAGTGTGTCGCCGTGTGGCGCACCGATCTTGTTTGTAAGGAAGAAGGATGGATCGCTGCGGATGTGTATTGACTACCAGCAACTCAACAAAGTCACAATTAAGAACAAATATCCCCAGCCAAGGATAGATGACTTATTTGATCAATTACAAGGTGCTATGTGTTTCTCAAATATCGACTTGCGGTCCGGGTATCATCAATTGAAGATAAGGGAACAAGACATTCCAAAAAAACTTTCAGGACACGTTATGGGCACTTTGAATTTATGGTGATGTCTTTTAGGCTAACAAACGCCCCGGCTGCTTTCATGGACCTTATGAATCGAGTCATCAAGCCCTTTCTAGACTCCTTTGTGATAGTGTTCATTGATGACATTCTGGTATATTCTCGAAGTCGGGAGGACCATGCTGACCATCTCAGGGCAGTCTTGCAGACTCTTCAGCAATATCAATTGTATGCGAAATTTTCAAAATGTGAATTTTGGCTCGAATCTGTCGCATTCTTGGGTCATGTCGTTTCTAGGAAAGGAATTATGATTGACCCTCAGAAGATTGCGGCAGTGAAGAATTGGCCTAGACCTACCACTCCAACCGAGATCCACAGTTTCTTGGGATTAGCTAGGTACTACAGGAGGTTTGTGGAGGGGTTTTCTACTCTCGCCTCTCCTTTGACTAAATTGACGCATAAAGTAGTTAAATTTTAATGGTCTGATGCTTGTGAAAAGAGTTTCCAAGAATTGAAATCAAGGTTGATAACAGCACCGGTATTAGCCCTACCAGAGGGTACCGAGGGATTTGTGGTGTATTGCGATGCTTCGAGAGTCAGGCTTGGGTGTGTATTGATGTAACAGGACAAGGTTATAGCCTACGCCTCTAGGCAACTCAAGAATCATAAGAAGAACTATCCAACCCATGACTTAGAGCTAGAATATGTGGTATTTGCACTAAAGATTTGGCGACATTATTTGTATCTGGTCCATGTGGACGTATTTACAGATTATAAGAGCCTTCAATATATCTTCAAGCAGAAGGAGTTGAACCTGAGACAAAGAAGGTGGCTAGAGTTACTCAAAGACTACGATATTGATATTCTCTACCACTCGGGAAAGGCTAATGTTGTGAAAGATGCACTTAGTCAAAAATCTATGGGAAGTTTGGCTCATTTGGGAGCCTATCAGAGACTATTAGCTAGGGAGGTTCATCGGCTAGCTAATTTGGGAGTTCGTCTGGCGGACTCTAATGAAAGAGGGGTAATTAACAGAATATGGCTGAATCATCGCTTGTGGCGGAGGTAAAAGAAAAGCAATTCAATGATCCATTGTTAGCACAACTGAAAGAAGGGATTCACAAACATGGGACCACAACTTTCTCCTTGGGCATGAATGATGGTACCCTATGGTACCAAGACCGCCTGTGTGTTCCTGATATCGACAGTCTTCGGGAAACGATCATGGAAGAAGCTCACACATTTAGGTATTCCGTGCACCCAGGTTCTACAAAAATGTAACATGATCTCAAGGAAATTTATTGGTGGAACAACATGAAGAGGGATGTGGCAGAATTTGTGGCAAAACGTCCGAATTGTCAACAGGTAAAGGCCGGACATCAAAGGCCCGGTGGATTGACACAATGAATAGACATTCCAATGTGGAAGTGGGAGATGATTAACATGGATTTTGTGGTAGGGTTGCCGCACGCTCTGCGCAAGTTTGACTCAATTTGGGTGATCGTGGATCGAATCACGACATTAGCGCACTTCTTGCCTGTTAAATCTACCGACACATCAGAAAAATATGCTCATTTGTATATAAAAAAGAAATAGTCAGGTTGAATGGCACTCCAATCTCAATCATTTTAGATCGAGGGGCTCAATTCACATCTAACTTTTGGAAGAAGTTTCCGCAGGGCTTGGGTACGCAAGTAAACCTTAGCACAACTTTTCATCCACAAACCGATGGGCAAGTAGAGCGGACTATTCAGACGCTTGAATACATGTTGCATGCCTGTACTATTGATTTCAAGGGAAGTTGGGATGACCATTTCCACTCATAGAATTCGCTTACAACAACAGCTTCCACGCTAGTATTCAAATGGCACCGTTCGAGGCATTGCATGGTAGGAGATGTAGGTCTCCCATCAGATGGTTCGAGGTTGGAGAAGCGGAATTGATAGGGACAGACCTCGTGCACTAGGCCATGGAGAAAGTCAAGCTTATTAAAGAAAGGTTGAAAACTACTCAAAGTTGCCAAAAATCCTACTCGGATGTATGTCGCAGAGATTTGGAGTTTAAAGAAGACGATTGGTATTCTTGAAATTTTCCCCTATGAAGGGTATCATGCGATTTATAAAGAAGGGAAAATTAAGTCCAAGGTATGTCAGGCTATACAAAATTATTCAGAAAGTTGGTCAGGTGGCATACAAGCTCGAGTTGCCGCCCCAGATGTCATTGGTACACCCGGTCTTCCATGTGTCTATGTTAAGGAAGGTAGTAGGGGATCTGTCTACCATTGTGCCAGTTGAGACTATTGAGGTAAATGAAGTGCTATCATATGAAGAGGTCCCAGTTGCCATTCTTGATAGGCAAGTTCGAAAACTGAGAAATAAGGAAATTGCATCCGTGAAAGTATTATGGCGGAACCAGCACGTTGAGGAAGCTACTTGGGAAGCCGAGGATGAAATAAAGAAGAAGTATCCACATTTGTTTGAATAATCATGTAATAACTTTTATGCATTTAGCTCCTTCGAAACTGTATTTGTCGGCTGGACTTATGTAAAACCGTCCTATTTTTGGAAATATGGTTGCCTATATGGCCATGGTTGATATTGTGCTAGTTATACTATGCTTATGAATATATTTATGCTGTTACGGTATATTTCTGTGGCTGTCTAACAGGTAGGAAAGGCCTAGATACAAAGGAAACTCTGGTGAAATTTTTGGAAATCTAGGAAGTTAGCTAAATTTGGGGACTGTCAACCTGTTTGGAGTTGTGAAAAGGAAAAGATTGCACTAAGACTGTTAATAAGTGAACCTCGATCCTCATTCGAGGACGAATGATCTTAAGTGGGGGAGGATGTAAGGCCCCGTGAAATCCCTACTCGAAAACCCGGATCCCATGGTGCTAAGTTAGGAGCATGTGTTATCAATTCATAAATATACCTCGCAAGCTCGCCGCGGCGCGGACCTTTTTGGTTTGAATAATGCATTAAAAAGTCAAGAATAAGTTTCCAGAAAAATGCTAGAAATGCGGTCTAGAATGCGGCCGCAAATCAGGTATGCGGACCGCATATCTGCCGCAGAGTTAGTCAGAATGTTGGTTAAAATTGAAGTCAGCTATGCGGTTGAAAATGCGGACGCATAATCGAAACATGAACCACATAGTCGTTGAATATTTTTCTTTGAATTTTGTGAGGGTCAGCTCTGTGGTGCACTTTGCGACCGCAGAACGTGAATGCGGACCGCATTCCTACCGCAGACTCAGTCATAGTGTCCAGTTTCTGGGGAGCATTTTGCGGTCCATTATGCGGACCGCATGTTTACTCTACGATCGCAAATGCGATCACATATTTGACTCGGGGCTGCAATTTTTTAATTTTTAACCCAGCCTCCATATCGATATATTCGGCGTTATAGCTCATTTTAAGCATTCTTCCGAGCATTTCTAGAGGGAAAGAGAGGGTTTCTAGAGAGGGAAAGTCTCCCCATTAAATTACTCCATAAGATATGGCTAAATCCTTGAAGAAAATCAAGTGAATACCCCTAGAACTTCATCTCAAGAGGTAAGACTTCATCATCCCAACTCTTATTTGTTTTATTCTCAGATATAAGGGGTCACTAGTGAGGTGATTCATGGGTATAATAATGGATTCCTTGCATACATGTCAAACCTTAGAGTAGTGGGAGGTGGTGAATTAAAGAGGGGTACAAAATGATATAAATTACTCTCAAAAAGGGGCACAAGATCACATTGCACCTCTAGGGTTTGTCAATATGCTTGAACCAAGCTAGAGTCTCAATCTCATCTCGAATTCTCGATTTAATTTGTAATTCTTACTCAATAGATCAAAGTGCTAAGAGTTCCGGAAATTTTAAAAAGATGAAGGAAATCTTTATTGAGGTATGTATGGCTAAAACCCCGTTTTTATTAGAAATTGAGCTCTGTTGTCATTTACGTAAGTATGGTAATAGTTGAATTGGCTAGTGTATTGATTGTTATTAAGCATTAATTGATTTGCATATATCTATACATATTCGTGAAGGACGTGCCTCAATGTGAATAATGTACCAATCTTGATAATTAGAGAATGATGAAAAAGTACAGTTATGTATTCAAATACATGGGCTATAAGCTAACATCGATACAGAGAATTATTCATGCTAGCTATGTGCTCACTTACCTGTGATTGCAACTTGATTTATCTTTGATATATGTGTCTATGATCACAACTTGTAAAATGAAATTTGGAAAGGAAAAAGGATGTGATGATAGCGGCCATGAGTGCCCAGGAATTGTTATGATATATGTGGAATAAAGATTTGAAGGTGTTGACTAATGAGAATGGAGTAATGCCTCCAATGAGGTGACCTAGCCGATCGGGTCGTGATTGGACACCATGCCGCACACATGGTGGTAATGTACTGATATTGAATTCCAGATAAGGGAAATGAAATATTGATTGAGAGTGATGCCTCTAATGAGGTGACCTAGCCGGTCGGGTCATGACCAAACTCCGCTCGAGATAGCGGTGGTATTGAGAACAGTGGTGAACATGTGACAGGAATGCCCTAATATATGTTTTGGAAATTATATGAATTGCATCTTTGATATATCCATGTTATTTACCGGTACCTGTTTGATAGTTCTTTCTAGTAAAATGGTGTTTAGTTATACATACTAGTACAATTCAAATGTACTGACGTCTCTTTTACCGGGGGCGCTACATTCGTGTTATGATTGTAGGTGGATCCATAGCGGATAGTGCCGATCGTGTGTAGCGGAGTATTTTCTACTCGAAGTCTCGATGAGCTTTTTTTCTTCCATGGGGCTATATGGTGTATCTTTTGTTATTACAGCTTTCGACTTTTGAGGTATAGCCGGGGCCTTATCACCGGCATAGTTATCTTATCTATTGTATCCTTAGAGGCTCCACAGACACTAGTGTGAGTTATGTACGGGTGTCCGGGGAGTCCACTATCTATGTTGAAATCCTAAACTTATGATCTCTATAAACTGTAACTCTAATAGAATACTTGAAGCTAGCTTATGTGCGGTAAATCTTTGTGATATGAAATGAACCAATGATGTAGTATGCACCATATATTCTCGTCTAAATTAATGAAAGGCTTGGGTCCCGTATTCATATTGATTTGGGGTAGAAAGTGTTCGGTAAGGCTTGCTCAGTCGGGTTCACTTGATTAAGCGCCGGTCGCGCCTCCCGAGGTTGGGGCATGAAAATAGATATAAAGCAAGTGTCGAAAGGTAAAAGGCATGGAAACCAGATCCGGCAAATAACAAAGTCATACAACAACCCTCCATACTCTGGGTCCAATCTAGACAAGACACACATTGAAGTAACAACATAACTCAATGATTACTGGATTAATAGGTGGCTTGAACCCTAAAGTAAAAGGGAAGGTAAAAACAAAGGAGAAACCGACATGATAAGAGGTGATTCTCTGGTTGGCACTAGGGATTAAAACATGGAAATTTGGTTTCCAGTAACACTCTCACCAAACAATGGAAAGAAGACCAGTAGTAATTAAACTCGGGTAAAGATCAGCACGATTGAAGGAGGCTATATAAGACACTTGATTTCTCATGTTTCACGATCAGTTACAAAAGAAAATTCTTTGGGAACAATCTCTACAATTGTGGGTTCACGCACAAGTTCATTTAAATCTCTATTCCTATAAGAATATCTAGGGGTTAGAGGAGCCCTAGGTCTAGAAGAAGATAGCCTAGCTAAACTATTTTCGGAAGAAAAACAACAATTAGATAATGAACCAAGGATACAAAGTGTACCAACTCTCTTATATCTAGTAGGGGTAGTAGAAGGACCAAGTTTATCAACAATCACAACTTTGCGGGGGTCTGGTGTTGTCGAAGACATGATCATCCAAAGAAATATAGAAGGAAGGGTGCATAAATACAAAGGAAGAGTAATGTAATGGATACTGAAGAAGGAAGACTCGAACGAATAAAAAAATAATGAATTATTTATAAGAAGACACGACTATCGTTAAAGTTGGTCATTATGAAATGTCATAATAGAACCATCACTTCGTGACCGAAGCAATCACAAAAAAAACCCTAAAAAGCGCTGAAAACTGCAGATCCAATCATCATAAGACACGTGGAGTGGGCATTAAATAGAAGTGACATACATCGTAATGATTCTAAAGGAGACATGATGATACTCGAAAAACGACAGCAAAGGAGAAGTAAATAAGGAAGGGGAATTGGAGCAGTTATAAGGAATCTATAGCCATAAATATGTCGGTTACGGATATCTATGAAAATGGGCAATCAATATAATTAATGGCCACAATGAATCCAAATTAAGTGTGAAAACCGTGATGATTATACCCTCCTATATAAGGATAAAGAATTTCATTTGTAAGGACAAGTTACGACTATTACTGAAATACATTCTATAATTCTCTGCTTTATCAAAATTTCCAGACTTGATTTTAGCGATTGATTGTCAATTCATACCTTATTTTTCATTCTTAATCTTCTCTATTACTTTTATTATTTTTCTCAAATATTATTGTGAGAGTGGAGTAAAGCTTGGTTATTAGTAACCCATTTTCTTCTAAATATAGACTTTAACTGAGAAATTTATTTTTTGGTTAAAAGACACTCCTTGTCTTCTTGGTGAGTTTATTTCTTTATATTTTGAATTCCCTTAATGAAAATTATGGCTCCGCCACTAAATATAATTTGGTGTAAATACCTAATGAGAACAATAAATTACCATTTCTTAAGAGACGTGGGTCCATGCATCTTAAGACATAAGCTGTTTGATATTCAAATAGGATCTACATGCATTGTTATTTTTTTTCTACTTTCGTCTAGAGGTGTTTATCAGGCAGATTGGGCGATTATTTAATCTTAACATGTTGGCTTATCTATTATCAACTTTTAAATGTATTAATCTGCTAGCCACCCGATAAGATATCGGGCGGATTGGTATCGGTTTGGCTCTTATCGAGCGGTTATCGGGCGGTTTATCGGCCTAATTCAATCAATATTCAATCAGAATTACTAGAATATGTCTGGCTGTAACTTCCTTACAAATTGAAAACTCACTTAGTTCATATTTAGGACTAAGATTTCAGGCGCATCACCTTTCATCAGGTGCCCGGAATATTCATTGTTCATGCTTGAAAAAGACATCACTACATCCTCACATATATCGTATAGCTGATGCATTGGCTAACTTATCTTGTCCAGTTCAGTATCGTTGCATCCTTTATGCATTATACCTAAGAAAGACTTGTTTGTAATGTAATACTATTTCATTTGTATGACTATTCCAAAACATTTGTATGCTTGAATTTGATTCTGAACTTTCTGCCTTTTGTAAAGTAATCAACAAGGATTATGTTACGTATTTTCATAATTCTGATTATTTAGGAATTAGGCATTAGAACTTAAAGATAGAGTACTGGAAGAGTGGAAGACTTACATGGAATATATATATATATATATATATATATATATATATATATATATATATATATATATATATATATATATATATATTCTCTTAGTGGGTTAACATATTATCCGTTAAGAAAATTGAATAATCCGCCTCCAAACTGATATGCCGTTAATAAAGAAATTTCAATTTGTTCCCTGTCCGTTAAAATGTTAACCCGATACCAATAAATGATTAAGCTTCGGTTTCGGTTCCATTTTCGGTTTCGGTTCAGTTTTGAACACCCCTACTTTCATCGAATATCCACAAGAACGTAATCAAATATAAATAATACAACACCAACACAACTCTCACTCCATCACTCCAAATAATTCTAAATCACTCCCTATAATTCTACTTCATGACATAAAATAATCAATCCATCCAAACCACCAGAACAATTCAAATTAAATGGTATGTGTGATAAACCGCCCTGTTTTCCCCATATTATGTTGTTATGTGCTTCAATATTAGTATTCGAGTCGATCGGATAGAATTGAATTGGTTTTAGTTGGAAATGAGGCACTTAGCCTCTTAGAAGGAAGCTTGTTTTGGAAAAGTCAACCGGAAGTTGACTATATAGTTAGAAGACTCGGATGTAAATTCTGGTGATTTGGTTAGCTTCGGGGAATGATTTGTGACGTAGGAGTGCGATCGGAATTGATTTTGGAGGCTCAGTGTAGAATTAGGCTTGAATTGGCGATGTTTGAATTTTGGCGAATTCCGGTTTATGGGTGAGATTTTGATCCGAGGGTCGGAATGGAATTCCGAGAGTTGTAGTAGATTTGTTAGGTGATTTTGGATATGTCTGCAAATTTTCAGGTCATTCGAACATCTTTTGGTCGGGTTTTTTATCGAATGTGCAATTCGGAAGTTTTTAAGAAACTTAGGCTTTAATTTGGTAAAATATGATGATTTTGATGTTAATGATAGTGTTTTGATGGTTCGAGCAAGTTTGAATAAGATAATAGATCATGTTTGTGCTTTTGGTTGAGGTCCCGGGGGCCTCGGGGTGATTTCGGATGGTTAAACGGGCGTTTGAAGCCTTTGTTGCAGTCAAATTTTTCTGTCTTCTGGTATTTCCGTATCTACAGAAAAGGAGCCGCTTAAGCAATTCCGCAGATGTACAGGGGGAGCCGCAGAAGCGATCGTCAGTGCCCTAGGGGAGTTCTGCATAAGCAGAAGGTTGGACGCGTAAGCGAGTCCACATAAGCAGATTTTAGACCGCAGAAGCGGTCGAGGGGAAACCGCATAAGCAGTGTTTGGATCGCAAAAGCGGTCCCAGCGGTTTTAAGTGAGACCGCATAAGTGGTCAATTTTGTCACGTTAGCGGTACCGCAGGTGCGGTAAAAGGGCCGCAGAAGCGGAAAATGGGCCTGTGTTATAGTGAACAGTGTTCTCAAACTTGGAAAAGAAGAAAAACATTTTGGACTTCAAACAAGCGGGTTTTTGGGCGATTTTGAAGAGGATTCGAAAGGATTTCATCAGGTATGAATATTTAGACTTGGATGATGTTATTATGGTGTAAAAACATGAATTAATCACGGAATTTCAAGGAATTAAAGGGTAAAAATGGAGGTTAGGGCTTGAAACCTAAGAAAGTGTAAACTTGGAATTTGAGGGGTCAAATGGACTCCGATTTTGATGAATTTGATATGGGTAGACTCGTGGCGAGTCGAGGAGTCTAGAAATGTGAATTTCGTATTTTTTTGAGAAGCGGGCCAGGTGCTCGGGTTTTGCTATTTTCGAGATTCTTGATATTTTTTGATTGTTTTTTATTGGGTATTGTTCCCTTAGAATATTGTAATGCATTCGCTCTGATTTTGGTTAGATTCGATGCGTGTGGAGGACGAATTGAGGGGCAAAGGCATCGCGAGTTAGAGATTTCACCGGTTCGAGGTGAGTAATATTTGTAAATGATATCCTGAGGGTTTGAAACCCCGGATTTGCACATCGTAGTGCTGTATTGAGGTGACTTGCACGCCGGATATGAGTGTGGGGTCGAGGACCATTGGGGGTTGTGACTTGGTCCATCCCGGTTGTTGATTTTTACTGTGTAGTTGACTGAAACTACTTTTTATCATCATAGTTTGGACTGGATGCTACGTTTGGGCTTCGTGCCAACTATGTGAATCCTTCGGAGATTGAGATTTCTATTTTAGCATATCTTACATATCATTTGGCTTCGGTCCAAGGTTTTAAATACTGTTTTGCAACCTCAGCCATATTTCTAAGTTTTGAAAACTCAAATGATACTTTAAATACTATTTCGGGCTGAGAATTACTGTTTTATAAATGCCCAAGGGGTTTATAATATTTTATGGACTGTGCATGGATCGGGCTGTGCGCCGCAACAGTGACTTGAAACAGTGGTAACAATGGCACTATATGATATAAATTGGTTAGGTAACATTGGCTGACCGGTCAGGTAACATTGACTAACCAGTATATTGCGCTTGGGCTGTAGGAGCCCCTTTGGAATCTGCACACTCATAGTGAGCGCGGGTATCCACTTGGCCAGGTAACAGTGGCTGGCCAGGATTTGATTGATGCCACGAGATGGCTTGACATTGCACTTGGGCCATAAGGGGCTCCTCCCGGAGTCTGTACACACCCCCAGTGAGCGCCATCGATGATAAATAAATGGAGCGGGCTGCACGCCGCAACGGGTACTAGAGTGTACCGTCGTATGCTTTGCATTGCATTTACGCATGGATTCCTATTTGTACTACGTGGAATGACATTTAGCACTCTCATATCATTGACATCCATGCTATTTCTTGCATTGTGTACCAGATACCCTGGTGTTATTTGTAATTAGAGTGTTGTGACCGAGGGGCTGACTTGTGTGCGGACTTGCACTACCTGATATCGCATTCATATGCTTACTTTTGGAAAAAGAACATTTTCAAAAGAGATTTTAAACTGAGCTAGATGTTTCTAAAGGATTTTCATAGTTTTACTATTTTCGTTCAAAAGGTTGTACTGTAATATATAGCATGGAGTGTTCTTATGTGATTTCTTACCGCTCAATTATTATTTACTCTTATTACCACTGAGTTGGAAGTACTTACTTTACTCCATTCACCTCGCGTGTAGTTGCAGGTATTGTTCACCCGAAAGCGGGTTATTAGCTGATTGAAGATATACTAATGTAGCTGAGCAAGGTGACCGCCAGCGTTCGCGGCACTGCACTTCATCTTTGAATTCCAGTTTTTATCTTGTATATATAAATTATTGGCCCTATAGTAGTGTTCCTACTCCTTAGATGCTCGTGACTTGTGACACCCCGGTTGGGTTGTGCTGAGTGATAAATATCAGTTATTAATGCTAATAAGTCGTATTATTTGTTCATTTATAGTTATAAATTGTTAAATAAGGCATTGTTGTTCTTTTGGCTGGCCTTGTCTTAACGAGAGGCGCCATCTTGACCGAGTTTGGGAATTGGGTCGTGACAAGTTGGTATCAGAGCCTAGGTTACTAGGTCTCATGAGTCATGAGCAGGTTTAGTAGAGTCTCGCGGATCGGTACAGAGACGTCTGTATTTATCCTCGAGAGACTGGTGAACCTTTAGAAAAACTTCACTTTCTTAGAATTCTTATCGTGCGTACTTGATTCAGCTTGAGATATAACTCTTGAAATTCTTTCCACGCGATTGTATGCGCACGTGACCGCTTAGTATTGTAAGTGCCTTGATGGCTTGTGATTCCCCAATCGAGGGGCGAGATGTAATCCCGTGAGTTTGATGTTGGACCAGTCTGGAGGACTTGAGGTCGGAACTTTGCTTATGGCTTGAGCACCAAGGTGCTGATTGTGTGAGCTAGTGTTATGAAGTTATATATTCGGTATTGTCGCTATTAGCCAGAATGGAATTTTGGTATTCATGTGATGATTATGTTGGTACCGTGTAATGCTCCTACATGACTTGGTAATGACGAAGAAGTCTGCAAGATAGTAGATGGACTGTTAAGTGATTCGATCCTATTGTGGCTTGATGTGTAGTCCGAATATGGGTGCGTGAAGAATATTTTCGTGTCTCCTAGTTGGGAAGTGAATTACACTACGTGTGGCGATATGAGTTCAGAATCAGGAAGACTTAATTGATGTGTTGTGTGTAAGATGGTGGAAGGTGTGCTGAAATACTAAATTGAGGCGAAGCAGGTGGGTTATATCCTGCGGAGTGTTCTTAAGGGGTATGATTTTTATGTATATTGTTAGAAGATCTCATGTGTAATTAAAAGGTACGTGTTGTAATTTGAAAATTTAGGTCACTTCAGAGAGTGGACTCAGCTGATGTGGGGATGAATACGAGGTTTGTAGAGGATTTCAGTATCCGAGGATCTGTGTTTTCATAAACTCGTAAATGGTTTGAGTTAATCTCACTATAATATTGTGGCATCATTAGAGTAAAAGTATTATGGGTTATTAAATGTGTCCTGATAGATGGCTTCGAGCCAAGTTGGGAAGGTTGCTATTGATTAGCTGATCGCTCGGTTGTGTGCTATGTTGTTTCCATTTTGAGCTATGCTAGCGGATCAGTCCTGGTTGCAGAAAATGAGCTGAGGATGGCACGAGTAAAGCAAAATTTTGATAAAGGTTATATGGTACTTCGTAGATGTGTGAAGACAATAGGATGTCTTGAGCTGTTGTTGATAAAGAATGCTCAGTGTGTAGAAAAGAAAGATGTTCGTTGAATTACAATGAAATCATATAATACGGTGTCAGAGTGCTAATAAGGCACGAGTGTTTCTGTTTGTTAAGTCAGGTAATTTACAGTTGGAATAGGAGTGAATGACTCTCGAGAATGGTTTTATTGTGTTCAAGATTTTGCATGTAATCATCAGGTGTCTTAAGGTTATGTATGTGGCTAGAGACTGTGTTTCCATTAGGAAGATATCAAGACTTGTGGTATTTTATGCAAATTATGGGATTCCATGTATCAGTATCTGGGGAAGTAATCGTAATGAATTCCGATTCGCAGGAAGTTCTTCAAGTAAGTAGTATTTTATGCTAATTATGGGATTCCATGTATCAGTATCTGGGGAAGTAATCGTAATGAATTCTGATTCGCAGGAAGTTCTTCAAGTAAGTATTCTGGAACGTGGTATTTTTGGGAAGAATTGAGAGAGTATTCGGTGGCCTATGGGTCTTAGACAGTGTGGTCTTATGTTCGAGTCTCATGTGGTAGGCCTGGATTGAGGCATTGTGATGCTACGACAAGGGAGAAATATCAAGTGGATGATGAATAAAAAGAGAAATTTGATAGAAGGAATAGCTTGATAATAGACCGAATCTGTATGGTAAAGATATGATTAATTCCGTGTATGTATTCGAAGTAATGGGATTTTACAGGCAATTTGTAGCAATGCTCTTGAGTTTTGACGGCTTGCTCAGCTCGGTTTAGATAGAAGGATTCAGTCCTGGCAGTTTAGCTTGTACAAATGGAATTGGCAGAGACGTTCTTGTTGGCTTTTACCGTGGTTTGAAGATGAGTATATTTCTTATGGGTATGCGAAGCATGGAGTGTGTAATAATTTTTCTTCTAAATGGGATCAATGAAAGTTCTTGACTAGTTGAGTGCGTCGATGTCTATGGCGTGGAAGGGAGATAAAAAGTTCCTATGTTATCCTAGTGTGGCTTGGTATATTAGATTTTGCATGTGATGTTAAGGTGTAGACTGGTTGTTGCAATGTGGGTTATCCTAGACTATTGTGCTATGGTCTATGTCAGAAAATGCCACCGATTGTGTGGCGAGGTGTATCGAATTATGTTATAACAGAGTAGTTGGTATTCCAAAGATCAGCGGACGGCTGGGAAGGATTGCTTTCTTTAATTGGGCCTTTGTGACGGATATCAGTATAGAGGTTTCTACCATTGATTCAGTTCCGGTATTGAGGGACTCTTTTTCAAATGCGTTTCTTATGGTCGGGCATGTCGCCGGGCGAGATTATGGATTTTAGTATTGATTTGGTGTCGGGCACCGTATTGTACGGCTCCGGTATGAGTTATAGTAGTGGAAGAAGCAGCTTCAGGCTTCTTGGTAATGAGTTTGTTGGTAAGCTGATTGGCTACGTATTCAGATTGAGATGGCTTGGTTGGCCCTGAGATGTATTGTTGAGGGATAGATTTAATCTCTCGTTATTGAGCTTGTTAGTGATCTGGGGAGATCTATGAGATGCTTTTTCGGTGCTATGAGGCGTTATGATTTTCGGACTGTGGGCACATATAGTGCGGTGCTATCGAGATTCATAGTGGAAGTTGAGGGGGGAGGACCTCAGTTGTGTTTGAATTTTGTAGCTTTCAACGCTATATCTAGATATTGTATGCACTTAGTATGCTTACGACCAGTACTCGGTATTTTTTTGTAATGAGAAAATTTGGCTCGATGTGCATCTCCTTATGTGAGATATATGTATGGATCGGGCGGCACGCCGCCATGGATATGTGTGGATCGGGTGGCACGCTGCCACGGGTATGTCATTTGGATCGGGTTGCACGCCGCAACAGTGTGATATTGAGAATAGCTTTCCATATGTTACCTTGCTTCCTGGTTTCTGAAGAGTATGAGTTACAACTCTTTCATTTGAGTCATTATCATGATTTGAGTATGTTCAGACCATCTCTTATTAGCGTGTGTATTATGCAAGTTGTGGCTTAAGTTGTTGTTGATGTGTCATATCACCAGAGTAGTGTGTTGGACACGAAGTGATCTTTGGGGGTCATTAATGAACACGATCGGATTTGATTTCAGCTTGTTGGAAGGATAATATCGAGGTTCAAGTTTATTCTGAGTATTGACGTGAGGTTCTGATTTTGAGTATGATTTTAGAAATCTGCTGTGGTATTAGTCAAAGAGGGAGTAGTTTCATGAATGGTTGATCTTAGAAATGGCTACGATTTGCTGTGTGTTTCATTATCATTGATAGGATATGAAGTGTTGGAATGGGGCTTTAGCTATTGAGAGGTTTCTATGGGTATATGGTTGTTGTGGACAGCTGCTGTGAATAGAAATTATCATTTCAGGTGTTGGATTATGTGGTATATCCTGTGATTTCATTTGAGGATGCAAGTATGGGTTGTTACAGCTGGTTCGGGGTTATTCAAAGTATATGTGCGAGGTTTGATCGTATTGATAGTTTCAGAAGTGAAAAGGTAGTTCTGTGAATTATGGGTTAGACTGGATTGGGTAATTTCAGCCATGTTGTGTTGTCGGACCTATAAGAGATAGGGTGACGTGGGATCACCCCGGGTATATGCATGGTAAGGTTGTTCAGTTCTTGGTTGGCATCTAGGACAACTCTGGGCACGCTCGAGGACGAGCATTTGTTTAAGTTGGGGAGGATGTGATGACCCACCCCATTTTCCCCATATTATGTTGTTCTATGCTTCAATATCAGTATTCGAGTCGATCGAATAGAATTGAATTGGTTTTAGTTGGAAATGAGGCACTTAGCCTCTTAGAAGGAAGCTTGTTTTGGAAAAGTCAACCAAAAGTTTACTATATAGTTAGAAGGCTCGGATGTGAATTCCGGTGATTCGATTAGCTTCGGGGAATTATTTGTGACGTAGGAGTGCGATCGGAATTGATTTTGGAGGCTCGGTGTAGAATTAGGCTTGAATTGGCGAAGTTTGAATTTTGGCAAATTCCGATTGATGGGTGAGATTTTGATCCGTGGGTAGGAATGGAATTTCGAGAGTTGGAGTAGCTTTGTTAGGTGATTTTGGATATGTCTGCAAATTTTCAGGTCATTCGGACATCGTTTGGTCGGGTTTTTGATCGAATGTGCAATTTGGAAGTTTTTAAGAAACTTAGGCTTTAATTTGGTGAAATTTGATGATTTTGATGTTAACGATAGTGTTTTGATGGTTCGAGCAAGTTTGAATAAGGTGATAGATCATGTTTGTGCTTTTGGTTGAGGTCCCGGGGGCCTCGGGGTGATTTAGGATGGTTAAACAGGAGTATGAAGCCTTTGTTGCAGTCAGATTATTCTGTCTTCTGGTATTTTAGCATCTGCGAAAAAGGAGCCGCTTAAGCGGTTCCGCAGATGCGGAGGGGGAGCCACAGAAGCGATCGTCAGTGGCCCAAGGGATTTCCACATAAGCGGAAGGTTGGACGCGTAAGCGGGTCCGCATAAGCGGATTTTAGACCGCAGAAGCGGTCGAGGGGAAACCGCATAAGCAGTGTTTGGATCGCAAAAGCGGTCCCAGTGGTTTTAAGTGAGACCGCATAGGCGGTCGATTTTGTCGCGTAAGCGGTACCGCTGGTGCGGTAAAAGGGCCGCAGAAGCAGAAAACGGGTCTGTGTTATAGTGAACTTGTGTTCACAAACTTGGAGAAGAAGAAAAACATTTTGGACTTCGAACAAGCGGGTTTTTGGGCGATTTTGAAGAGGATTCGAAGGGATTTCATCTGGTATGAATATTTGGACTCGTATTATGTTATTATGGTGTAAAAACATGAATTAATCACGGAATTTCAAGGAATTAAAGGGTAAAAATGGAGGTTAGGGCTTGAAACCTAAGAAAATGTAAACTTGGAATTTGAGGGGTCAAATTGTATTGGGAAAAAACTGAATTTATATTAGAGATGACGTGGCATGACTCGTGGATTGGTCAAAAGGTCAACAGGTAATAATTAATTGAGAGACACGAGAAGAAGAACTCAAAATAGGCACGGTGTGCAATTTAGATACGTATCTC
>MU790385.1:152005-181318 GCA_026770625.1 Nicotiana glauca
AGGTATTTAATATGCATAATGCTTACCCTGTTGATCAAATTGTTGATTCTGATTGGGATGCGATCAGAGAGCTTACTAAATTTTTAGAAAAAATTTATTATGCTACAAAATAATTTTCTGGTATATATTATCCTACTGTTACACAAATATTATGGTATATTTGTGGAATTTCTGTTGTATTTGGTAAGTATAAAACAAATCCAACTTATGCACCGACTATTAAAGAAATGATTTTAAGATTTAAAAAGTATTTTTTCCATATTCCCGAAGTTTATTTAATTTCTACTCTACTTAACCCATCTTTAAAACTAAGAGATGCAAAGGGACTTGTTCGTAAAATTTATGAGAATTTAGAAATCTAAGAAAATGAACAACCATCTATCGAAAACTGGCAAGCTAGCATAAATTCTTATGCTAGATCAATGTTTGATAAATATAAATCTATAGATACAACTAGTACTAAACCTGCTCCTTCTACTTCTAAGTCTGGACCAGAAGTTTTATGGGAAGATATGGATGATATAACAGGTTTTGATTCCTCTATTGATGATGAACTTGATTCTTATCTTAATAAAGGATTGGAAAATATTAAAGACGAAGAAGGCAAGGAACAACTTTAGTCATGGTGGAGGGAGCATGACAAGGCTTTTCCAACACTTTCAATTATGGCCCGAGATATCCTGACTATTCAAGCATCATCAGTAGCATCGGAGAGTGCTTTTAGTGCGGCAAGATTTCAAATTGGAGATCATAGACATTCATTAGCAGAGGACAGTCTAGAGATTTTCGTATTATTCAGAGATTGGATTAATTCAGAAAGAAGAAATCTTGGTTTTGAAAAATTAACCACTAGGGAAGAAGAAGAAGAATAAATGAGATACTAACCACTGCGAGCGATGACGGCATGGAGCTCATGGAACATCAATCAACATTGCCAATTCCAGTAGAATGTCCGAGAGATATTATTGATAAGTTACAAAGAAGCTATATAGGAGCTTACAAATATTAGTATGATTATTTGTAATTGGCTACTAAAAGGCCTAGTTCAAACAGAATCCTTTCTAGAAGGTGGCTGCGTAAATTAGGTGCTCTTCAAAAAAATTATATTTGTATTTGAGATTTGAAAGTTCTATTAATAAAATAAAAGGCTCTAAGCGTTGAAATATTTTTATGAATTGTCTTAAATAAATTATAACTCTATTATTAATTTATATTTACTAGAATATTTCAGTACAAGTCTTTTGTTTTAATATTTTATAATTCTTTATTTAGTTTTCTAATTTTTGTTTTAACATAGTAACACTTAAGTTTATTAAATAAGTCCAAAATTTAGCTGTTGCAAACTTTCAAAACTTAGTAATTTTAAAAAAAAAAACTAGACATTTTTTTTAATAAAAAAATACACTTAAGGCCCACGACCCGTCCCGTTTCGTCCCATCACATTCCGTCCCATCCCGTTTGTTAGCGGGACGGGATGGGACGACCGTTTCGTCACGTTTGTCCCGCCCCGTTTCGTCCCATCCTGCCATCGTCCCGATTAAATTCGTCCCGCCCCGTTCTGTCTCGTTAATTTTGTCTCATCCCGTCCCGTTGGACAGCCTTAGTGTGAAGTGTATGCTTCTTAAATTTGACAATCAACGTTGACTGAGGTGAGGATGAGCGTGCAAATTAAATAGAGTTTCTCCTCTATAGCAGGACCACCTCGTACGAATATAGACTTTGTCACACTAAATTAAGATTCCTGGTCCTATTAGGATTGTCCAATCGTGAAACTTCCTATCGTAGAAACTTTGTCACAATTAGAATCCAAGACTTTGTCACACTAAATTAAGATTCCTGGTCCTATTAGGATTGTCCAATAGTGAAACTTCCTATCGTAGAAACTTTGTCACAATTAGAATCCAATTATTAATGTTGAAGTTATGGTTCTAAGTTTAACATTCACAAAATTTTAATTCTGACGTCGCATCTGCATAAATTAGTAATTAATGCCTTGTCGCTACAACCAATGGCACTTGACTAACTAGGATCATGTCCTAAATCTTTTCAAACTATTTAGGCTTCTTCGATCTCTCTCCATAAAACCAAAATATCATCTGAAGTTTCTATAGACAGAAGCGGAGGGAGAGCAGAAGATATAGGTTTGGCCGAACTCAGTAATTTCGTTATAAATTATGTATTTGTTTTAAAATTTTATTTAATATATATAAATTATTAATTTAAAATTTAATAACTTGAAAAATTTAAAACCACCACATAGGTTTATGCCAACTCTAATAATATCATATAAAATAAGAATAAAAAAGCAATTCGAAAGTCAGTTCCATATCTATTTCTAAATATAACCCCGTACTATTTATAAAGTTGCCGGACAATTTCTTAGACTTCCGTCCATCCTCAGACTTGAAAATGGTATAAATGCATCATTCCTTTCGTCTACTTTCATCAAATATCCATAAGAAAATAATCACATTATAAATAATAGAAACATAAAATTTATACTTCTTAAATCTGGCTTTCCCCGAATGAGAATGACTTAGGGTGTTCACGGTTCGGTTTAGTCGGTTTTTTATTAAAACCAAAACCAAACTAATTTAATTAGTTTTTAGTATTTTAAAACTAAAACCAAACCAAATTAAATACAAACTATCGGTTTGATTGTTGTTGGTTTGGTTCGGTTTTTCAGTTCTTAGTAAGCTAATAATAAGTCGATAATATTAAAACAACTCTAGATAGCAATCTGAAAATAATTTGCCAAATTTATGCTTTTTATGTATTTTTTTAAAAACATAAAGTTTATTTACATGTTTATATGAAAAGAATGAACAAAAAACAAACTAAAAGTTTGCTTTCTCAATGTTGTCTTGCATTTTGAATGTGCTTTCTTTACTCTTGTGGTAATTTTTTTTTTAACTCTTCTTTTAGGCAAAAGTATGTGCGAAGGGTTAGAGAATTAGAGTCTACAAATGAAAAAAAAAATTTGGTCGAATCCTATTGTTTTGGGCTTAGGTAATCTTTTATGATATAACAGGATAAACCAAAATTCAAAATAACTATTAAAGTTATTAGAAAAAGATATTATATTGTATATAAATCATTATTAATTTTGTATATAATTAATCGGTTTGATTCGGTTTATTTTTTGATTTTTTAAAATAGAACCAAAATCAAACCAAATATTATTGATTTTTAAAATTTAAAATTAAAATCAATCCAAATTATAAAAAATATCGATTTATTTAATCGTTTTGTTCGATTTTCGATTTGGATCGATTTTCCGTGAAATCGTAAACCCTCCTAAGAATGAGGTCGAGATTGAAGAAAGTCGCTACAATCTTATCCTCTATAGACTGTAGCATGACTACTCGTATTAATATTATAAAAGTTAAAAAAAAAAATTGTCACACTAAATAAGGATTCTTGGTCCTGTTAGAATTGTCCAATAGGGACACTTCCCATCGTAGAAACTTCGATACAAAGTCATTGTGATGTAGACATTGAATAGTAATGCCTTGTCGCTACAAGTCCACTTGCCTTACTTGGACCATGGAATTTTGTGGCTGAGGTACGACGGTAGCTGGCCTTGTAGATTGGAACACGTGGCCATTGAACCATTCGTCACCTTGCCACGTTACATACGCTTACTCTTTAAAATAAAAAATACATATAAAAAAAGTACTCCCTCCGTTCCAATTTATGTGAACCTGTTTGATTGGACACGGAGTTTAAGAAAAAAATAAAGACTTTTGAAATTGGTGGTCCTAAATAAGTTCAAATGGGGCTCAGAGTATTTTTGTGGTTGTAAAAGCTTTTCATTAAGAGTAAAGTTATAAGTTTAAGCTAAATTGTTACCAAATTTAGAAATGGTTCATTCTTTTTGGAACGGACCAAAAAGGAAATAGGTTCACATAAACTGGAACGGAGAGAGTATTTGATAGATACAGTTCTTAAATAATATAGATGTTCAATAGGTACTACCTAAGGTTCAAGTAAAAAGGAAAAAGAACCGCACAAGTTTAGGAAAAAAACAAAATTATTTACCTTCAAAATTGGATAATAATTGAATTTATATACAATTTTAAGGATAAGTAATATAGATTGATACAAATTAAGAGAACAAATTAATATTAAAATTATTGATAAGAAAATAAATGCGAACCACACAAATTGGATAGCTTTAGCCTTGGAGTTTGATCACCCTCAAACCAAGAAATGCCACTAGTGTTAGAGCAGAACAACAAGATGATAAGAACTAGAAATGATCAATATATTGCTTTCTTTGTGCGTGTTACAATGTGTTTTACAAATGATCAAATCTCCCTTTATATAGTAAGAGAATCCTACTCTTGATACAATTTTATAAAAGGTAACCAATCCCGTGATTTGAAAATAAATCGGCCTCTCCTTGATACGTGCCGAGAATTCTGTCGTGATCTCCAACCGATCCCGGATATTTTGGCCTTCCGTTATTTGGCTCGACAAAGTTCCCTCAATCTTATTCGGTCCTGGAGTCATGAGCTCAACGATTTAACTTCGTGCCTTAGTTCGATATAACCCGAGCTCGAGCCCACGCTTGTCATGTTTCAGCCTTGGTTGGTCATACAATGGGCGCACCCGATTTTGACCGTATATAGATAGTCCCCTCGTTTTTCGGAGAGAAGATGATGAGAAACAATATGAACTTCCGAACCCAGCTTCGAAAGATCATGGCGTAAGCTACAAAAGGTATGTGAAATGTCCCATCGATCCAGTCTCCAAGGCATTAAATGTGTGCCAGTTGTTGGTCGGCCACTACGGGTTTTGAACCGTCATTTGCAAACTATAAATATTCCAACTTTCATTCATTCAAACTTTATGTTCAAAGCTTCTTTTACTCTTGTTCTTTAAGAATCTCTTCACTCTCCAACTTTTGTTCATTCAAACTTTATGTTCGAAGCTTCTTCTACTCTTGTTCTTTAAGAATCTCTTCACTCTCCAACTTTTGTACCCATATTTCTTGAACCTTTTGCAAAGCACTAAGTGTAACTTCTTAATTTCTTTTATTCATCTCTGCTTTAAAATGGCAAAAAATTCTAAGACTGTTCCACAGAAAGAGACTGCCTCTTCATCGTGGATTGTCGGCGATGAACCAGTGACGGAGCCTCCTCTTGAGGCATTTATATTCCCGGCGGGTGCTCGACCAGTGTCGATTTCAAGGTCAAAAAAAACTCCCCCATACCGGTTCAGTGTGAGCGAGTCTCTAGATATATATGTTCGATTACTTATAGCCTCCTTCCCAAGGTCAAGGAGGATTGTAACTGGGTCGATAAATACGTGGTAGTGCTTGCGCCCTAGGAAGCAATTACTACCAACGTGTAGGGTTTTTTAGTTTACACTTATCCCTTCACGTTGGGTCCCTTAGACCCAGTCATCATTGCCTTCTGTAAGAGGTACAAGGTGACCCTGGGTCAAATTCACCCCTTTTTCTAGAGGATAGTAATTCTCCTCCGTGTTTTTGTAAACAAAATCGACTGATGTCCCTTCACCCTTGATCATCTCATGCGCCTATACAGTCCCCGACTCTATCGAGAGTGATTAATAAAGCTTGCTCGCCGGGAAACTAAGGCCTCGCTCTCTAGCATAAACGAGGATCAAGATCGAGGCTTGTTAGGCTTATTCGTTCAAGTGAAGAAGAAGAGAACTCCGAACTGGTGGCCTGTGTGCGGTCAGGTGTCGTGATGGGAGGTACCTCCGAACCAGTGGGAGCCGAGATCAAATTATCCCGAATCAAGGTGGCCAATGAAGGAGCTTTAGCCGAAGCTCTTGAACCAGAAGGGGCGAGGCCACTTTGCCTCGGGATAGAGAAGCCAACGATGAGATTGTAGCAGGTTCTTCCCGGGCAACAGTTGGTGCTCCGAAGGTCATACCCGGAGTGATAGACATCTTATGTTTGCCATTATTTACCGAGTCAATGATCGCCGATGCTCAGGCATTAAAAGAACGATCAATCGAAGAGCTACAAGGGGAGGTAGAATCCTTTCACGAAGGACATCACCGGGTTGGGTGATATAACGGTACTGAAGAGGAGTCCATCATCGGGGACGAGTGGACCTGCCTCGAGCGCAGAACTAGTCAATCGATTCCTAGCCCTGAGTTTGAATCTTGATCGGAATCGGTTAGTCATCTTATCCATCCCTGAAAATGCTCGAGTTCTCTCTGCCCATGTGGGGGTGTCCAGTTACCTTTAGTGCTTGGCAACCAATGAAGATCAGGATAAGACGAACGAGGTAGAAGCACTCTGCCTATTCAATATATCTCAACAAGCTTTGAATCGGGTAAGTTTAGACTCTTCTTGATGGTTTATATTTAGATCATTCTATAGGTGACCATAACTTCTTTATTTGTGTTTGTAGGCCTCAGTACATCATCATGAGTCATTCCTTAGACATCGAAGAGCTGGACCAGTTTTAGGTCAAGGTCCGAAGGCTTACTAAGAAAAAGGACACTTACAAGCTTCTTAGTGAAAAGAGAAGAGGATGTTAAGGTCCTTTAGACTCAACTGGAGGTAGCTTAGAAAGAGCATGCCGACCTGGCCGAGCAGGTAATAAGCATTTTTATAGTTAATAACAAAGAAACATACATGGTGACTAACGGTCCGAACCCCAATGTCCAACAAAAGATTTACATAATTGGGCAGCTCCGTGAAGAGCTAGATACGTTAAAGACTGAGGTCGAAGAATGGAAAAGAAACATGGACCGCCTGGTCTCATAAAAGGAAACCACCCAGGCCCAACTGACTTAGGTTAAAGTTCATCTCCGAGGTATAAAGAAGAAGTCCTTGGTTTGGGCCAAGAAGATCGAGGAGCTCTAGTCCCAGTTGAGTTCGGCAATCTCTGATTGAGAAAGTCTGGCCACGAATCTTGAAGCGGCCAAGTCAAAGACAAAAGTATCTACGTCTAATGTTGATGAGATGGTGGCCATTTATAAGGCCGATGATGAGGCTTCTCAGGTTCGAGTAAGATAAATCACCGAGCATTCTAAATAGCAATCTCGAAGGGAGGCCCTTGAGGAAATCCATGGTCGAGGGTTCGACCTATCAGTGGAGATTAAGAATGCCAAGGAGCTCAAAGCTGAGGCTAAAAGGTTGGCTTATCCCGAAGATGACTTCGAGGGTTTAAGCGAAGTCTGAAGGTGGGGAAGATCCTGAGGGTAAAGATGATGTCTCCGATGAGGGCCGGGCGATTTAGGCTTTTAGAAGTTTTTGTTTCTTGTTTTTTGCAATATTGTTGAGGTCGTTCAGCCTTTGTAAAAAATTTAACAAGCTACTTTCAAATTTTTCTCTTTGCTTTCTTATTTATATTGACAAAGATCAAAATGCCTTAGCACGAAACAATCAGGTTATGTTTGAGGGTTTTTTCAAACTTTTCCCTTTCATTAATCTGTTTTAAGGCATTTTTTAGGGTTTGGTCTTACCGAAAATTTCGTCCCAAAATAAGTAGCTGAGATTGTAGTTTGCCGGGGGTAACCTTTACAACGGGTTATGAATTTGTTTCTTTTTTGTAGGACTTGTTTTTATTACGGGTCTACGACGTCTCCAATCCGTGTTAATGTGTATGTAGCCTTTTATTCGGGTGCCGCCTAGTAGGCTCACTTTCCCGAGTTATCTAGGCTTGCCTCAGATAACAATCCTTGAGTGAGGGTGGCCGTGGCCTTGAAAATTTGGGAGTTGTCTAATAGGTCTTATGCCCCCAATGTTGAATAGATTGAACTGTTTGAGCTTGTTTCAAATGGTATTCCCTGAGTTATTGAATAAGTGTTCGATCTTAGGTTAAAGTGGCCATTGGGCTCGTTGTCTTTAGGGGATTGGACGTAGAGAATTCCTTAGGAGATGTAAGTAAGAAATAATTTTAAAGACAAGGTGATTGCAAGGAAGATGCTTCTCTTATTCTTGTGTAAAACAATTATACATGCGTACATGCTTTTTGCTAGGGCTCGAGAAATCTATGCAGGCAGGGTCCATTTGACCGTTTGGACCTTACAATAAATCCTACCTACCGAGATCTTTCCATCACTAAGTAATTTCCTTGTTAACGTCGATATCCGAGGGTAATGCCCCCCAGTATTTGAGGTTGATTATAGAGAAACGCCTCAGATACTATTGATGTGGTCCTTAACACCGATTCATGATCAGTCTTCTATTCTAAGTTATCACGATCTATTATTGCCTCGTTAAGGGGAAAAAAAGTTCCCGAACTGGGACAAAATCAGTTCAAGGGGAAAAAAAGTTCAATGCGTGCTTTCGCACCTAAAGACTTCGTGCCGCTTCTTGTCGTCACCTGCAAGTGTTAGCCCGAAATACAAATAAGAGAAAATGAATGGGGTCGTACCTTAGCAGTAATATTATTTTAGGTGAGTTACATTCCAATTTCTCAATAGTTGTTTCCCTTATATTGTTCCAAGCTTGTAGGATCCTTTCCTGGTGTCCTCAAGAATTTGGTATGGTCCTTCCCAGTTCGGACCCAACTTTCCTTCATTCGGGTTCCGAGTGTTTAGTGTGACCTTCCTTAGTACTAAATCCCCAATATTGAAGTATCGAAGGTTGGCCCTCTAATTATAATACCTCTCGGTCCGTTGCTTTTGAGCAGCCAATCGAACAAGGGAGCCTCCATTCTTTTCATCCAATAGCTCCAGGCTCGTATTCATTGCCTCGTCATTCGATTCCTTTGTTGCATATCGGAATTTGATACTTGGATCCTAGACTTCTACCGGTATTGAGGATTCGGTTCCATAAACCAATAAGAATGGAGCAACCCCGGTACTAAACTTCGAGGTCGCACGATATGCCCAAAGGACTTCGGGAAACAACTCATTCCATCTTCCTTTGGCATCGGTTAACCTTTTCTTAAGGTTTTGGATTATGGTTTTGTTAGTTGATTCGGCTTGTCCATTCCCACTAGGGTGATAAGGTGTCAAAAAGACTCTTTTAATCTTATGATCTTTGAGACACTTGGTCACTTTACTGCCGATAAAATATTTCCTGTTGTCACATGCAATTTCAGATGGCATCCCGAACCGACATATGGTGTGGTCCTAAATGAAGTAGATGACTTCCTTCTCCTTGACCTTCTCATATGACAGTGCTTCAACCCACTTAGAAAAATATTCAGTCATAAATAATATAAATTGAGCATTACCTGGTGCCCATAGAATAGGGCCAACGATATTCATTCCCCACTTCATGGATGGACATGTTGATAAGACCGAATGTAGAAGTTCCCGGGTTGATGAATCATCAGCGCATGCCTTTGGCATTTGTCACATATTTTTATGAACACCGTCGCATCTTTTTCCATGTCGATCCAGTAATAGCCGACTCTAATTACCTTGCGAACTAATGATTCAGCGTCTGAATGGTGTTCGCAGGTGCCCTCGTGGACTTCTCTCAGGACATAATTTGTATCTCCCCATCCCAAACATTTTTCTAGCGGACCATCGAACATTTTTCTAAACAAGATTCCATCCTCGGAGAAGTTGAATCGGGTTGCCTTTGTACACATCGTCCTCTATTCTTTTGGATCTGAGGGTAGTTTTCCGGTCTTCAAATACTCTGCATATCTATTTCTCCAATCCCAAGTAAATCTTGTGTAGTTTATTTCGGCGTGACCTTCTTCCACTACCGATCTCATAAGTTGTACCACTAACACCCGAGTTGAGCTCATCATCCTCAACCGACGAGCCTAAATTTGCAAGTGCATCAGCCTCGCTATTTTGATCTCGAGATACGTGCTTCAAAGTCCACTATTGGAACCGATATAATGTTATATGTAACTTATCTAGGTAACTTTTCATTCATTCTTCTTTGACTTCAAACGTTCCATTATCTTGGTTCACCACAAGGACAGAGTCATACTTAGCTTCGATCACCTCCGCCCTCAAGCTTTTGACCAGTTCGAGACTTGTTATCATGGCGTTATATTCGGCCTCATTGTTAGTCAATTTCACAGTTTTAATGTATTGTATAACTATATTTCTTGTCGGTAGATTTAGTACGATGCCAAGTCCGGACCCCTTTGTATTCGAGGCACCATTTGTAAAAAGGGGTCAGATTCCTAAAGATGTCCCCGAGTTTACCAATATCTCTCTTTTGACTTTGGGTATTAAGGCCGGCATAAAGTCGACCACAAAATCTGCCAAAATATGAGACTTAATGGTTATCCGGGGTTGATATGCAATATCATACCCGCTGATTTCTACGACCCATTTACCCAATCGTCCCGATAGTTCTGGTTTATGCGTTATATTTGCTAATGGGTAAGTTGTCACAACACATATATCATGACACTGAAAATATAGTTTCAGTTTCCTGGAGGCACTTAGCAAAGAGAGTGCCAATTTTTCTAGGTGTGGATACTTAGTTTCGGCTTCACCTAAGGTTCGGCTAACATAATAAATTGGAAGTTACATACCTTTTTCTTCCTGAACTAACACTCCACTTATCGCTATTTTGGATACTGTCAGATACAAGTATAATTGTTTGTCCGCCCTCGGCGTGTGAATCAGTGGCAGGCTCGATAAATATCGCTTAAGTTTTTCCAAGGCCCGTCGGTATTCCGGGCTCTATGTGAAGTTGTTTTTCTTCTTCAGTAACGAGAAAAATCGATGGCTCTTCAGAGGAGCTCGAGATGAATCTCCCCAGTGTGGTAATGCTCCTGGTTAGCCTTTGTACAGCCTTCACATTGTCCACTAATGTGATATCCTCGATAAGGGAAAGAGTATTTGGGGTACGCCTTATTTAAATCTTTATAATCCACACACATTCTCAGTTTGTTCCCTTTTTTAGGGACCACTACTACATTTTCTAACCATTCTGAGCATTTTACCTCCTAGATGGACCCTATTTTAAGGTGTTTAGTTACCTTGTCCTTGATGAAAGCATGCTTGATCTCAGAATGGGGTCTCCTTTTCTGCTTGACCGGATGGAATTTCGGGTCCAGGCTTATCTTGTGTGTGGTGATCTTCAGTGGGATCCTTGTTATGTCGAGATGGGACCAAGCAAAACGATCCATGTTAGCTATAAAGAAATGAATGAGTTTTTTCTTGAGTTCAAGAGTTAACCCCGTGCCAAAGTATACCTTCCAATCGGGCTAGTGTTCTATTAGCACGACCTGCTCCAGCTCTTCGACTATTGATTTGGTAGCGTCAGAATGGTCTTCGTCAGTCCCCTACTTGTCCGGTTGGGTCAAGGCCAGTATCGATGATTGCTATTTGGCTTCCTTTTTTGTTTTTAACCTGGCTCCTTTGTCGATGAGATTGTTGATATTGAATTTACTTCATCGATGGTAAACATCTCTTTTGCGGTGGGTTGCTCCCCGTAGATCATTTTAATCCCTTATAGTATTGGGAATTTAACACCTGGTGAAGGGTCGAGGGCATAACCCTCATGTTGTGGATCCATGGTCTCCCGAACAGGGCGTTGTACCTCATGTCCCCTTCGATCAATAAAAAATGGTTTCTAGATGGTTTCGGATACATTATTTCTCCCTTAGTAGTTTTGCAAGCCATGTTGAATCCGTTTAGCACTCGGGCTATAGGTATGATTTGGTCATATAGGCCAAGTTTTTCTACGACCTTCGATTGAATGATATTGACCGAGCTACCTGGATCAATTAACACGCGTTTAATTCGATATTTATTCATCACTACGAGTATTACCAGTGCATCGTTATGAGGCTTCATGATTCCTTCTACGTCCTTGTCGTTGAAAGAAAGAGTTTCTTCTGGTATGTAATCCCGAGTTCGTTTCTCCCACATGATGGATACTTTGGTGCTCTTTAACATTGGACATTGAGGAACATCGATCCCTTGTATGATCATATAAATGACGTGTTGAGGTTCTTCTTGCTTGATTTTTTTATTGGAGTTTATTTTTCTGAAATGATTCTTGGCTTGGTCGCTCAAAAATTCCCGAAAGTGCCCATTGTTGAATAACCTGGCTACTTCTCTCAATTGTAGACAATCCTCTGTTCTGTGGCCATGAGTGCCATGGTATTTCCACAATTGGTTGGTATCTCTTTATGCTAGATTATTTTGTAAAGGTCGAGGCCATTTGGTGTATTTGATGCATCCAATAGCCGATACAATGGCAGTTGCATCAACACTAAAGTTGTATTTTGATTATCGTGGTGCTTCTTTAGGTCTGATAGGCCCGTCAAAGCCGTTCTTGCTCATGAGTCCTCGAGAGCTCTGGCCTCGATCACTTGTCACTTCATTTCGTACAAAATTTTGCCCAAATCTACTGCTTCTATTATCTCCATTGAATGGGTGTTATCGATCTTCGTTAACCTCGGCTCTCGGTCAATATCCCTCTTGATTCTATCGATGGGTCTGACAGCATAAACGGACCCGGAAGGAGCCCCAAGTTGGTCGTCTTCAACCCTGGTCTTTGATTGGTACCGATTATGCACATTGGAGCAAGTGACACTCGGGTATTCTATCAGATTCTGCTTCAATTGCTGTGAAGCCATCCGAGCTTCGAACATTGAGTCCTTCGGTGAAGGCTTGAACAACCTAATCATCACCAAATGGTGGCAGGTCCATCCATTCCATTTGGAATTGAGACATAATTTCTTTGAGAATTTTGTTGTCCTTCTGCCTTACCTTGAAAGGGTACAACTTCCTGGTCTCAACCTTAATAGCCCTGGCATGTACCTTTACTAAAAAATCCGCATATGAGGATGAGATAAATGCACGAAGGGTGTTGCCGTGCAATTGACATGATATCTGAGTACATTCCTCACGCTACGAAAGTTATGGAGTGAATATCGTGGTTTATTAGTTTTCGCACTAAGGAAAAGATTGGCTGAGATATTAAAAAATGATAAATTGTGATCTATTTTAGTACTCAGTTATTGCTTAGAGTTTGGTGGTAAATTGTGGTACCATATCATAGCTCCCTTTGACAGGGTCTCTCTAAATTTCTTTAACAAGACAGATCTAATCTCGTTATCCTCTAGATCATTCCATGTGATAGCACATGTGTAAGAGGTAACATGCTCATTCAAATCGGTCGTTCCATTGTACTTAGTAATCTCGAGCATGTGAAACTTATTGGGGATCGGCTTGGGAGCTACACTGGGGGAAAAGGTTTTTGCACAAACGTTTTGGAATCCAGGCCCTTCAATATCATCGGTGCTACTGTGATTTGATCGACCCAGGAGTTGTAAGTTTCCACCTTCTTGTCATTTACATCAATCTTATTTTCCCCCACACTAAATTCTTGTTGTCAGTTCCTCGAGTATCTTCATGATCATAGGATCGGTCCCCGGTTCTGTATCGTTCGATTCCCTTGAGACTGATTGAACTATGTAAACCACTTCCTAGGAGGGCTCAGACTCAATTCTACTCGGAGCGATTCTTGTTCTGGAACTAGGCTACCACCGCTTATTGAGCCTACAACATTTCAAATATCACCCGCAGGTAGATTTTGCCATCTTCACTGCCATGTGTGTTTTGAGCGGCTAGATTTATATTAATGGCTATATGTGAGTTAACATTGATTAGATTTAAAGAAGGGACTCCGTTAAGATTGACCGAGGGTACGTTGTTCCTTGGTGCTATGTTATCATTTTCGTCATGGTGGCCGAAATAATTGTCAACGTGTAGGGGTGCTGACTGAGAGCTCGGCATTTTGGTCCTGGAATCAAAGATACTCTAAAGAACAAGTGTAAAATAGTGTGTGTTATGAAAGTTTGTACCAAGTAACCACTATTATCCTTAGCCCCATGGTGGACGTCAAACTGTTTACCTTTAAAATTGGATAACAATTGAATTTGTATACGATTTTAAGGATACATAATATAACTTGATACAAATTAAGAGAACAAATTAATATTGAAATTAATGATAAGAAAATAAATGCAAATCACTCAAATTGGATAGCCTTAACCTTGGAGTTTGATCACCCTCGAGCAGAGAAATGCCTCAACTAGTGTTAGAACAGAACAACAAGATGATAAGAACTAGAAATGATCACTATATTGCTTTCTTTGTGCTCGTTACAATGTGTTTTAAAAATCATAAAATCTCTCTTTATATAGTACGGGAGTCCTATTCTTGATACAATTCTATAAAAGGTAACAAATACCATGATTTACTAATTAATCGGCCTCTCCTTGATACAACTTGTTCGGTCCTGATGTCACGAGCTCAACTATTTAAATTTGCGCTTTGGTTTAATATAACTTGGGCTCGAGCCCTAACCTATCACGTCTCAGCCTCGATTGGTCATACAATGGACGAACCCAATTTCAACCGTATACAAAAATAAAACCAGATGTGAAGATGTTAGACCACAAGGAATAAAAGGGAAAACTTTAGGGATAATCTATCATTTCTTTTAAAACTCAATATACTGCTATTAGTTATAAAAAAAACGATCGATTTTGGTTGGTTTTTTGAAATTTTAATTTATTTTACATGAAAAACCAACCGATTTCGATCGTTTTCATAAAAAGATAAATTTTGCGGCGTGCTAAATAATTTTTCGCATTTTTTGCACAAAAAAAACCAAACACATTTGGTAGATTTCAAAAAAAATTAGTAATAAAATATTTTGAAAAATCGACTGACTCCGGTCGGTTTGTTGACCGTCTGAAGACGTTTTGTTGGCCACGGTCGATGTTGGCCAACTTTCTAGCAGTGTTTCCAGTAAATATTTTGATTGGTGTCCTCTTAATGAGAACCATAAGGGATAATCATATAAATGAAGACTTACGAGTCATTACTCATATACAACACTTTGCTTATGGTCAAAACCAGGGGTCAAAATAAGTTCAAATCAAAGTGTTGAAACATGAAAATAAGTTCACATTGGATTATTTATGAAGATTACTGTTGGCCTAAGTACTTTTTGATGATTGATAATAAGAAAGACATACATGAATTGAGTCCATACACAATATACACAGGGCACGGGCAGATTCAAGCACAAGACATGCACGTGAAAGAGATAAGTATAAGTCGTTAAATTTGATATCTCCTGAACGAAAATATTGCATAATTGATGTGAGCAAGTGATTTTTTTCCCTACCACGAATAACTCCTACAAAATCAAAGAAAATAAATTATTTCTAATTTTTTCAATTTTGTAGGATTTTATTGATTGTTTGCATTTTGTGCACGTTTAAATCATGGAAAATGCCCCAAAAATATCAAAATATCATGCATTTCATATTAGGTTTTATATTCATATTTTAGGATTAATTGATTAATTAACTGCATTATAAAAATAAAATCACAAAAAAATGTCTTTCATTTTCTACATTTTAGTTTTAATTTTAAATTAATAATTTCTTCTTTATTAACATAGGATTAATTAGTTGTTAAATAGTGCAAATGGAGGATTATCTTAAATTTATAATTTAGGATTAAAATTAAGATTTAATTAATTAGGTTAGATTTTTTTAATTAAAGAAAAAGAAAAAAAAGAAAGAAAAAAAGCAATAAAAGAAAAAAGAGGATGTTTTTCGAATTTGAGCCACCCAAACACCAAATATGGTGGCCCAGTTGCCATCTAATGCCATTTGAACCAGAATCCCAAAACCCTTATCCAAATACACTTGCCCAAAATGACCCCGTATCAACCCCCAATCCATCTCAGCCGTTGATCATTACCGATCCAACGGTTGAGAACTAACCCCCCAATTCTTTATAACTGTCCGAAAAAAGACCACCCCATAGATCCCTCCCCCCTCAATTCCTTCTCTCAATCCCAAATAGAGAAACCCTAGCCGCCATAATATACTCCGTCGTTTCCACCGTGGTCCGCCGACCAAAAATCGCCTCACGACGGTGGACCACCTCCAAACCCTACCAAATTAACACACCATAATCTTCCCCTCTTCCTCTTTCTATATATAACCATAGTTCCTTTCAAACAAGTCCAGAACATCTCGAATTTTAGATCTAAGACCCCAAAATCCTAAATTTCCGTTTTTGATTTTCATTCAGTTTCTGGATCGGTTGAACCCAAGACCTTCATTAGTTGAGTGTTCTTGTTAAGAACAATCGATTAATGATCATCCAAGTTTATTTTAACCCATAAAAGCGGCCGAGTTCATAACTGGTCCATCCAAAAAAGCGAGCCTTCGGTAATTTCTTTTCTTTTTCTGTTTATTCTATCTTTTGTTTTCTTTCATGTTCAGTTTCTTGTTTAGCTTGCATGATTTAGGAATTTAAAATGTTAGGTATTTTATTGTTTGTTTGATCATGTCTATTTGTATTAGTTTGTTTAGGTTAATTGGAGCATGCTAAATTTTATAAACTACCTGAAGCTTATTTTTGATTGCATAAGATTTATGTTGATTAGATTTAACTTTAGGTCTTGATTAAATTGCATAATTGCGCTGTGTTTCTCTATTTTTTCTTTCATGGTTGTTTCTTTCTTATGTTTGTTTGTTTTTATGCAGTGTTTAGTTTAAGTGGATTAGGTTAGCTTTAACTCAAAGTTTCAAAAGTTAATTAACGAGTTGCTTTGTCGATTCCTGATTAATTTGTTTAATTTGCAAGCTCATTACGTTGATTTCTAGGTTTCCTTTGCATTATCATTCTGTTTTGGATATAAGTTTTTAATGCAGTGTTCTTGTTAAGGGAACCTGCTAATTTACTAATTAGGATTAATTTGTTTGAATTAAACCCTAGACACCCTTAAGCCTAGAACACATTTCAGAATTAAAAAAGGACAATTGAAACAAGAATTACCTAGTTGGTTCTAGAATGTCCTAAGAGGATTTCTAAAATCAAAACATGATTAGAATGTAGGGTATAGCTGAAATAATCAGTAATTGAAGGGGTAAATTTAGATTTTACATTGAGTAGAAATCAGAAGGTTCTAGCATTGTACAATTGTCCCTATTTCCAGCATGAAAATACTGGAATTGGGCTGAAAAAGGATAGACAACTGTCCAAATATGTTATACTATGTGACACTTAGAGAATTTAGGGTAGAATATGCCATTTTGATACTGTTTTGGCATATCCTATAATAGATTTTTAGGTTAGTTTTCTCAAATACTCTGATTTCTGAGAGATTTAAGTGTTGGTTCTTTGGTTTTCTGGGCTGCTTTACTATTGTTGTTGTTTGATTTTTTGCTGCTGCTCCATCTGTAAAGTTCCAGCCAGTATTTCACCTATTTTACTACTGGTTTTTGATGTGGTTAAGGTACTGATTTCACCTTCCTTAATGTACTGCCAATTTGAAATGTTATGATATCAAAAGATGCAATTATATCTGATATGTGAGTGTCCTTCCATGTAGTTGTTTGATTACATTTGTCACACCTCCTTTTTCACTGCACCCGCAAGGGCGTAAATGAGTTTTTTCAATTAAAGGACAATCGAAGCGGGATTTATTATTTAAGATCTCAGAGTCGCCACTTGGGAGATTAATGGTGTCCCAAGTTACCGGTTGAATCCCGAACCGAGGAAAAAAATGACTCTGTTAACAGTCCGCGAACCAGAAATTCGAGTAAGAAATTCTGTTAATCTGGGAGAAGGTGTTAAGCATTCCCGGGTTCCGTGGTTCTAGCACGGCCGCTCAACTGTTATATTTGGAATATTTATCTGATTTCGAAACATGTTTTAGCTTATGTGCTTTTTAACCTTAAACCGCTATTATTATTATTTTTAATGAGAATTGCAACGTCGTGAAAACGTATCTCGAATCACGTCACATAAATGCACCCGTGGTTGTTGACACATTTCAACTTCGTTGAGATTTAGATTTGGGTCACATAAATATGCACCCGAGTTTAGGAAGGTAATGTTATTAAAATACACGCCCAAAGAGACTAACGCGTTATTATCTTTGGGGAAGGCCGTGAAATTCGCTAAACGACCTATCCCGAATTCTAAATATTTTATTATTACCATTTATCGAGGGACCTGCAATTTATGCGTTTGATTTGGCGAGGCTCATCTCATTGATTATTTAAAAGGTAAGCCTAAAAGCGACTACGATTTTCTATCTTGACTTGTCTCTAAAATAAAAGAAAAAGCCCTAATTAGTTAGTATGTCAATGTATTATTACTAAAATATTTGAAACAGATATTGAATTTAAATGAAACATTTTCAGCGGATATTCAAGCATTTGGGCCTGATGAAGGGATCCAGCCCCAGGGCGTGCTGGTGCAAACATTTTAACTGCAGAGCTGAGTGGGGCAATTGTTGGGCCTGGCGTAAAAAAAATGGGCCCAGGCGGCTGTAAGGCTCCAAGCCACCATCAAATCCATAACACAACAACAATGAAGCACCCTTGAGAGGAATTAATAGCTAACAAACGTTTATGAAATTTGACATAACTGATCCTTTAGACAATTTACTAAATAACAAAATTTATGGACCAGTCTCAAAGTAGTGGAGTATTTTTGAGATAATTACCCCTTGACTGCTTTTGATTCATGATTTTGAACGTCTATCCCCAAACTAGTTCAGAATTATCATTACTAAACACAAATATTGTGATTTCAGGATTAAAATATCCGGTATTAACACAAGTGAGGATTGTGGATCACGAAATCATTTTCGACTGACTATCTTCCAATTTTCAAAATCACACTACACACAAAATGAAATTAAACTACAACATGGATAAGAAACGATCATTAGTCCAACAGTCTAGACAGTTCATTTAATCAATACTAATCTATTTTCCTAAATGGTTTAAGAGTATCTAACACCAGGAATACAAATACATAACTAATAGCTCAAGTTAACAAATTCCAGCCTAACAGTTCATTAGTTTAATACAGTACATAAGTTTTACAAGCTATAACGAAAGCACTGGATTTTCAACAACAATAAGCTTGCTCTTCATTTCATTTCAGTTGGAGTTCTATATGGTATGTATTTTCGAATGTGTACCTGATATTTAGAACAAAAAAATGAAGAAGAAGTAGAGGTCAGCAGGAGCAATAATGCTAGCAATCCAAAGTTAAGTAGTTAAGTCGATTTCAGCTCCAAAAAAGTCATAGCCACACTCAGGAAGGATCAGTAACAAGTCAAACACCAAAAGCAATTGACACCAGAGATAATCAGACCAAAATATACTTGAAATCAACCCCAGAAACTATCCTGAGCTTCAGTAACCAAAGAGTGAACTAGATGATGTGATTCAATTAACTTGAAAATCGAAAGTAACCTAAAAGTTCCAATGGAACAGTGTTTTTGCTTTTGTTTTTTGAAGATTTTTGTTGCTTTTTTTTGGTTTTTGAGGAGCTGGATCTAGAATTGGAATTTGAAATTCAAACTCAAAAACTCAGAAAATCAGAGAATGGATTTGGGGGGGGGGGGGGGGTTTGGGGCCCCANTATCAGATTTTGTAATTTTCTATCCTAGTCCCTCTTTATTTTCAGAATAGTCCCTTATTTTTAACTTGCTTCTCAAGTCACAACACTATGACTTTGAAATATCAATTACAACCCCTTCTAGGCGCTTCTAGTGGCTTCTAAATTTAGTTACTATCGGATTCCTCAAGTGAATTGCCCTTATTGTCCCTGTATTACCCATGAAATTAGTAAGCTGATACAAATCCAACCCCCGACCCTTCAACCCAGTGAATAACCATAGTTAATCACTCAATGGGACTGAAATTAAACTAAGACTAAACAGATTCTACAAATTAACTAATTAACCCAGGTAGTTAAATAGGAGAATGGAACTCAAGACTTATCAAATCAAACTACACTAATTCGACTAGACCTATCAAGTGACTCAATCGAAATTAAACTAAGTCATAAATATGTATTCCCTAATCAAAACCAACACAGGGTCGTACTGCCAGTCAATCAAAATGGAGATCACAAAACAGAATTAAACCAGGTAAAGGATTAAAACGAAACAAAACACTTGACACGGGAACACTTAATCAGGTGAGGAGAATTAAACTATACAATTAACATGGAGAATTAGACAAAACAATTATCCGATTTCCAAACAAGTAATTACAAACCTAACATATTAATTATAAACTAACCTAATCTTAACAGCACAAAAATCAATCAAAAAAAGAAGAAAACTCATCTGTATAACTGCTAAAGTCGCATAGCTTTTAGATTCAAAATTCGACTATATCCGATGAGATTTGAATGCCCATGACCTTAAATTCATCACGAGGAAACCCCGGGGACCATATGGTATCAATTTGGTATAATTCGGAGCACTTAGGGTTTTGGCAAGAAAAACTCAAACCAAGATTCGAGCAGATTTAGCTACTTTTGAGGGACGGGGTTTGGGGGGTTCGATAGACGAGATGAAGGCGGTTATATTGTGTTAATTTGGGGTGGTTTGGACGGAGTTGTGTAATGGGCGAAAAAACTCCGATCTAATATTCGAAGCTTTAGGGTGGGATTCGAGGGAAGTGAGTGATAGATTCGGATAGAGGAAGAGAAGAGGAGTATAGGGTGTTATTTTGGTGGCGTTTGGAGGTGGGCCGCCGTCGTGGACTATTTCCGACGGCGGCGTGTGTTGATGTTACAGGGTCTGTGGATAGGGTGTGTTTGAGACGATGAAACAGGGGTGGGTAGGGATATCCGACCATTTTATATTATGCTTACCTCAGTTCCCAACGTTGATCTGATGAACCTAGACGGTCCAGATTAAATGGAAGGGAAATAGCGTCGTTTGATGATGGGAAGGCCGGACCGGGTAGGGGTTAGTTTGGGGCCTGGGCTGGGGTATTTTGAGGTGGGTTTGGGCATTTGGGCTGGCCAGAATTAGCACAGAAGTGGCCCAATTCGGGTCTTTCATTAAGACCTTCTTTTTTCACTCTTTTCTTTTATTTCCTTTTTTTGTTTTCATTTATTTATTTTGTTTTTGTATTTCATATTGTATTTTCTAATTTTATTAAAATGCAAAAATTAAAATAAAACCTAATTTATTTCCAAAATTAAGCTAATTAATTCCTAAAATTATTTAAAGTCTATTTCATGAAAAATTCAACAATTAACAATTAAAAATGTAAAAGTGAACTATTTTTATTATTTTATTTATATTTTATTCTAAAAACAACTTAACCACTAAATAATCCTAAAATATGAAATTAGATCCTAAATGCAAATGTCAAGCATTTTTTTTATATTTTTATATGAATTAAAACGCACAAATAAAATGTAAACAATTAACAGAAAATAACACAAAATTCACAAAATTGTAAAAATAATAAAAGAAAATCATTTTGTTTGAATCTTTGGGAGTAATTCACTTAGGGAAAAAATCACGTGTTCACAGCTGCCCCTCTTTGCTCAGAAACACGAAGAGTTTTCGTGCAAAGATAAGTGAGCAAATACGAGCGAATTTTTGTCCGCTTGAATACTCCCTGTGAAGCAATTTTGAATGCCATCTGACCGAACCTTGATTTAAAGGTTGCCTACATATCCTTGGCTAAAAAGGAATCAGGTTAGTGTAGTTCGAGAAGGTTTGATAGCTGGGACTACCAAGAGCTGTGATTTCATCGCTGTTGCTGCTACTACTGCTCGATGACCTCCTTATTACACCGTGTCAAAATAAAAGAATCTAGCCTAAGCTATAATCTATGAATTACAGAGTTGTCCTATCTATGTCTTCAAACTTGCTCTTGTGTTGCCTTGAACTTGTATTCTTCCGATGGAATTTTTGCATTGTTGCCTTGTACTGTGATCGGAGATGTTTTGCCATTTCTCCGAGTGATGTTTGACTGCTGCAATTTGAAATATGTGCCTCTATTCTCCAGGTGGGCTCCTGATTGCTGACGCTTTAAAAGTATTCCCTTGTTCTCCAGATCGGTTCCTGACTGCAACAAAATGAACAAACAAAGAAAATTTTATGCCCCAATTTTGTGGCTAGTCACATCATGTTATCAAATATTAAAAATTAAAAGCTAAAATTTGAATCGTACTTCCCTTGTTCTCCAGGTGAGCGCCTGACTGCTGAAACTTGAAAAGTATTCCCTTGTTCTCCGGGTGGGCTCCTGATTGCTGAACTTGAAAAGTATTCCCTTGTTCTGCAGGTGAGCTCCCGACTGCAAAAAAATAGACAAACAGAGAAAATTTTCTACCCCAGTTTGGTGACTGGGTACAAACATGTTATCAAATATTAAAAATTAAAATTTGAATTGTACTTCCTTTGTTCTCAAGGTGGGCGCCTGACTGCTGAAGCTTGAAAAGTATTCCCTTGTTCTCCAAGTGGGCTCCTGATTGCTGAACTTGAAAAGTATTCCCTTGTTCTCCAGGTGGGCTCCTAAATGCAACAAAATAAACAAACAAAGAATATTTTCTTCCCGAGTTTGGTGGGTGGGTACACCATGTTATCAAATATTAAAAATTAAAAGCTACAATTTGAATTGCACTTCCCTTGTTCTCCAACCGAGCGCCTGATTACTGAAGCTTTTAAAATATTCCCTTGTTCTCCAGGTGGGCTCCAGATTGCTGAAACTTGAAAAGTATTCTCTTGTTCTCCAGGTGGGCTCCTGACTGCAACAAAATAAACAAACAAAGAAAATTTTCTGCCCCAGTTTGGTGGTTGGGCAGACTTGTGAGTTGTTACATAAGCTATTGATACGATAGTGAGAGCAAAACTAAAGACTTGATTGGCATATACATCCCCTGTGAGTAAAACTATTTGACTCAAATTTTTATCCTAGGAGAAAATTCATCAAACTAGGTTTTCTATCTTAGGAGAAAGATTCACCAGACTAAGATGCAGACCCTAGGAGAAAATTCATCGGACTAGGTTTTTTGTTATCTTGTTATCTTAGGAGAAAGTTTCATCAGAATAATATTTTGATCCTAGGAAGAAGCTCATCAGACTAGGGTTCCTATCTTAGGAGAAAAATTCATCAGATCCCAAATCATGAACTGGCCCCTCCCCGACCTTTGTGTCTTACATGGATCCCAAAGCATGCTTATTGCCCCCACTCTATGTATTTGTTCTTTCTCGACTTAACCACTGACCTCGGCCTTGAGGTCTGTTGCTCCTTCACTTATCATGATAACTGATTCCCACTCGAAGACCTTGCTTGTTTATTGACTAACCAATTTCTTTATTACCCTTAACACGAAGAATATCTCTGATCCTTTCACCAAACACCCTTCATCCGTTGCATGGTTCTTGAATTGAGGCATACCCAACCCGTGTCCTTCACACGAATCCCAAAGCATGTTGATTGTGGCCAACTCATTGTGCCTGCTGTTTTCTCCTGACTTGTTGCCTTGATGTGTTCACCAGATCCCATTTGTTTAATTGGAAAGCTTTGTGGCATATTTTGAAGTCATTTCTCACTTGTTATGACCAAACAGACTCAAGAGGAGGAAGTAAACAGGACAAAAGGAATATAGTAGGAGGACAATGAAAGAGATGATTCCTAACAAAAAACACTATGAATTAGAAACCTATCGAATGTGGATACCAACTCTAATGACCTTGACATGCACCTGCCGCCTATTCTGTTTAGCAAATCTGATGTTCGGCTATTGTTGCACCTTTTCGCCGCGAAACTGGGCTTCAATGCTCTGCCTACTTGATCTGATTCACAGTCTTTATTCGACTTGTGATGCCCGTAGGGTTTTCACCATCAAGCCTCTCTCATTTTGATTTTTCTCTCGTCTCACCGTCACCTTATGGTGCCTGTAAAGGTTTTCACCAATAAGACTCTCTCATTTTTGACTTCCCTCATCTTTCATCGCCTTGGGGTACCTATGGTGGTTCTCATCATCAAGACTCTCTCATTCTTCATTTCCTTTATTTGGACTAGAGTGTTGCCCCTGATATGATTCGCCTCTTATTGCTTGACTCGACATTTCTTGAAGATTGATCAGAAGGTCTTTCTTTGGACCGTAATGTGGGATTTTGGATAGGGTTAGAAAGAAAGGGTATTAAAGGCTCAAAGCATTTTCATCACGGGTTCAAAATTACAACTTTCAGAATCGGATTTCCCACAACAACCACAACTTTTGCCCCAGTTTCTTTCTTGGGGAACTTTGGAGTTTTATTTTGGTGTGACTGAACCTCAGAGAGAGGCTGCCTACGTACCTTTTCGGGATCAAATCAAACGTAGTTCAGGACTTCCACTTTTCCTTTTCTTTCTTTTCATTTGTTTTCTTTCTCTTTTCTTTTCTTTCTTTTCTCTTTTCTTTTTCTTTTCCTTTCTTTCTTTTCTCTTCTCTTTTTTTGTTTTTTTTTCTCCTTTTCCTCTTTTCTTTTCTTTTCTCTTTTTTCTTCTTTTCTATTTCACTGTTTTTCTCTTGTTTCTTCACTTACTTTTCCCACTCGGGCTTCCGAATTTTGCTATTGATTCCGAAAGAAGGGTACTAAAGAAAATAAACGAGGCCCAAAAGGGGTATCAACAGATAAAGTGTTTGGATAGCAGAACAAAATGCCTTCGTCATTCCAATCTCCAAAACATGCCAAGTACAAACTACACAATTAAACAAGCATACGTTATATCTTTCGATTGTACTAGAATTGATAACCACATCCACACATTTGCCTCCTATATTTGTCAATTATCCAGCCTCATTGGACAACAAACACGGTACCGGGAACGACCCCTGTAGACTTGGGGCAAACTTGCTTTTGGCTTCAAACTGATTATGCATTTTGACAACATTTCTTTATGTACCATCTGCCCTCAGTTTCACACAATTTGGGCTCGAAGTGATCTCAGAATGCCCTTACTCATTTCCTTCGAATGTCCTTACACCTTCAACATTGTTTCCTCGCTTCATTACTAAACTGCCTTTTAAAACCAGGCTGAGAATTATGCGTGCATGTCATGTCACTAGAACCAGCATGAAAAGAATTGTAAAAGGGGAAGGGAATTAAATAAAATGACTAGAAATGGCAGGAAACAAAGAATTGCATTAGACTGACGGTGAAAGGGTTTAGCCAAAACAAGCATATTAGACTAGGGTTACAACCTTTGAACAAACCTAGAAAGCACTAAACAAGCTATTACGACTAAACAACGTGAAGCAAAGTGAAAGGATAGAAGGGTTTGAGTCACAAGATAATTTCCGGATTACAACCCTGAAAATAACCCGGACAACAGAAATGACAACAAAATAAACCACCAAAAACTCCATTTTGACTGACCAAGAAATGGAGCGCCTCCCCAATTACCAAGCACGACATCCTAGCCACTGGGTTTCACACCAAGATTGCTGGAATTTTTACAAGTCCTCATCACGTTGTTCTTAGCAAACTGCTTTTGGGTTCCTTTTGCCGGCCCGTTCACACGATGAACTTCTGATAACGCTGAAACCTTAGTAGCATACGGACCTCCAAGGATTTCAGAAGAGTTCTCATGTTCCTTTTCAAAATAAATCATACCCACCATATGCGTCTCATTATGCACAGGAGATGGACTTTGGCTAGTATTTGCTACATCTGGACTTTGCACGACAATGTCGCCTGCATCAATAAGTTTCTAAAATGCATTCTTCAGATTCCAACATTTCTCTATCTCGTGCCCCAAGGAACCTGAGCAGTACGCGCACCTTTGAGAAGGATCCAACTTCTTTTGAAAAGGGTTCGGCGTTTTTATCTGAATCGGCTCCAACATGTCCAATGTCCTTAACCTCAGGAACAGACATGCATATGATTCTCCCAATAGAGTGAGGGCTTTCTTCTTTCGTAACCTCTCATTCTTAAATGCTGGATTGGGTCGAAAACCTGAGCCGAGGTGTTTTTGGTACGCTCGCAAGGGTAGATGGGCATTTTGAGGGGCTGGGTACCGAGAATGTGATGTGCGACTTTGGGATTTATGTGGAGAGAAGTAGCATCGGGGTGGGTCCTCTAGTGCATGAGGACGATGTCGAGGCTGGAAGTGTCGATCAGGAAAACCTATCGGATCGTCTTTTCTGTTCCTTTTTCTTCCCGCCAAGCTTACTGGGATGTTCTGAATAGCTTCCGAACAGCTCACGATTTTGCCTGACTTAACCCCTTCTTCTACTAGTTCCCCCATTTTTAACAGATCATTGAAAGGTTTTCCCAAGGCCGGGATCAAATGACTGTAGTAAGTGGGTCCTTGGGCCTGTAGAAAAAGCTTAACCATTTCTTCTTTGCTAATCAGGGGACTGACTCGAGCAGCATGCTCCCTCCATCTGAGCCCAAACTCATTAAAGTTTTCCTCCGGTCTCTTTTCCATCTTAGATAGCGAGGTGCGGTCTGGGGTAACACTTGATTTGCAATGAAAGTATCGAACAAAGTCCTGGGCTATGTCACCCAATATAAGCCACTCATAGACATTTTGACGACCATGCTAGTCTAAAGCTGCCCCAGTTAGGATTTCGCTGAAATATGCCATCATCACGTCATCTTTCTCTCCAACAATCCTCATTTCGTTGCAATAGACCCTCAGGTGGGATATCGGATCTCCACGCCCATCATACAAGTTAATTTTTGGTACTTGAATCCTGCGGGCAGGCTGATGTCATGGGACACAATCAAATCTTTACAAGTCACGCTACCCTGGCCTCCCACTCTTTGCCTGTCCCTTAAGGACTGTTATGCGCTTTTCAACTTCCTGGTTACCCCATCTCGCCTTTCTCTTCCTGTAACCTTTTCATTTCTAGCATGAAGCTCATCCCGGTAGCTCTTCTTGTAGGAATCAGGGCCCTTATAGGCAACCTCTTAGGGGTGATATTGGGCATTACGAGCTTTCAGTGGGTATTCATTGTTGGGAGTAATGGATGTGACAGGAGAGCAATGTTGGGGAGAGGTGACTGAAAGATGAGTGATGGAGGTACTACGGTGGTTGGAAAAAATATGACTCTATTAATAGTCTGCGAACCAAAAATCCGAGTAAGGAATTCTATTAACCCGGGAGAAGGTGTTAGGCATTCCCAGGTTCCATGGTTCTAGCACGGTCGCTCAACTGTTATATTTGGAATATTTATCTAATTTCAAAGTATGTTTTAGCTTATGTGCTTTTTAACCTTAAATCGCTTTTATTATTATTTTTAACGAGAATTGCAACGACATAAAAACGTGTCTCGAATCACGTCAAATAAATGCACCCGTAGTTGTTGACATATTTCAACTTCGTTGGGATTTGGATTTGGGTCACATAAATGTGCACCCGAGTTTTGGAAGGTAATGTTATTAAAATACGCGCCCAAAGAGACTAACGCGTTGTTATCTTTGGGGAAGGCCGTGAAATTCGCTAAACGGCCTATCCCGAATTCTAAATATTTTATTATTACCATTTATCGAGGCCCCCACAATTTATGCGTATTATTTGGCGAGGCTCATCTCATTGATTATTTAAAAGGTAAGCCTAAAAGTGACTACAATTTTCTATTTTGATTTGTCTCTAAAATAAAAGAAAAAGCCCTAATTAGTTAGTATGTCAATGTATTATTACTAAAATATTTGAAACAGATATTGAATTTAAATGAAACATTTTCAGCGGATATTCAAGCATTTGGGCTTGATGAATGGATCCAGGCCCAGGGCGTGCTGGTGCAAACATTTTGACTGCAGAGCTGAGTGGGGCAATTGTTGGGCCTGGCGTAAACAAAATGGGCCCAGGCGGCTGTAATGCTCCAAGCCACCATCGAATCCATAACACAACAACAATGAAGCATCCTTGAGAGGAATTAATAGCTAACACACGTTTATGAAATTTGACAGAACTGATCCTTTAGACAATTTAATAAATAATAAAATTTATGGACCAGTCTCAAAGTAGTGGAGTATTTTGAGATAATTACCCCTTGATTGCTTTTGATTCATGATTTTGAATGTCTATCCCCAAACTAGTTCATAATTATCATTACTAAACACAAATAGCCCAATTGGGCTATTTTTTCTTATACCTTGGGGATTGTCAACATTAAAGCCATATTTGCATTAAGAAGTTTGTATCTTTTATCATTAGTCATTGCTGTAAATGCTGATAACAATCAAAATAGCTTAAGAAATAATTTGAACATCGTTAGCATGCTTTAGGCGTAATTAATAAACCATCGTAATTATGGATTATCGGTCTGCTAGTTCACGGACGAGCCACATGCAGGGAAACTTGCAAGGGGATGAGCGGAACAAGGAGTCTACTGGACGCAGTTCAACTAGTAGAGACTCTTGGAATGGTTGTCAGCATCGGTTTAACTTACGATATTTTTGGAAGCCCTCGGCCAAACGAGTATTTTACAGAGAGCTTTCCCATAGAGGAACTGCTTCCTGCGTCTGCGGCTGTTGCAACTAAACTAACAAACGGACTTTATCTCTTCTATTTTCTTCACTTACACCTTACACTTCAGAGGTGGCATGGTTGTCCCCACACCCCTTTATCATGCATGTTACAGCTCCCCTGACGTAGTTACGATGACTAATTTTTAAAATTCTGGTATGCATTTCATGTAACCTGATCATAAAAACTTTGAACAATAATAAAATAAACATGTCGCAAATTGCGGGTGCATTTCATGCAGCGTGGTTTGCAATGAGTTCAAAAATAAAAAGTGTACGACAATCGTAACTTGTTCAAGAAATAAATTCATAAATCGTAAAAGGTGGTTAAAATAATTAAAAATAATTATAAAGTTAAAAATGCACAATAGGTTGTGATAAATCAGATAATTAGGCTAATTATTAATGGTTAAGCGACCGTACTACAACCACAGAACCCGGGAATGCCTACCGCCTTCTCCCAGGTTAACAGAATTCCTTACCTAGTTTTTTCTCATTTCGTAGACTTTTAAATAATGTCAATTTTCCTCGATTTGTGATTTTTAAAATAAATCAGTGACTTGGGATACCATAAATTATCTTAAGTGGAGACTCTGAAAATTAATAAATAATCCCATTTCGATTAATGTTACTTAATTTTGAAAAACTCCCTTATATCTTGCCCTCGGGTAAAAAGGAGGTGTGACAGCTCTGGAAACTTTGCTGGGGATTAAGAACCCATAATCTCTGGTTTAGGGTTCAAGAATTCAAGATTAGAATAAATGTTATACTTGGCTTTATTTATTATCTGATTTTTACATGTTTGAGCCTAATGTGCTAAATGTCACTTTTTACCGCTTTGATATTGTTGAACTATATATAAACTGTTACGAAACCCTTCTTCCCCCTAAGTCCTCTAAATCATCTGGGTAGCGTGCACTTCGTATGAATTCTTTTCTATTAGATTCATATCCCAATTTTAGAACGAGGTTCGGACAAGTAAAAGTATTCGGTTATTGGGGAAAAATCAATATACTTCTAATGTCGAATCAGGATCAACTAGGATAGAACGCAAAGCCGGCGAAGCTTCTGTATTCCCGGTACGCTACCCTCCCCCCTCCCCCTCCCCCTTC
>MU790385.1:183190-217833 GCA_026770625.1 Nicotiana glauca
TCGAGCTGTCCGCTCGGGTATGCCAGGTCTAGAACAATACACCCATGTTTTTAAACCTAGAATAACATAACCTCATGTCGGGTCCCTAGTAGGAACGTTTATTTGCATCACGTGCATTTGCCTTTGGGGACTCAACACAGGGGTTGGGTCTGTTTAGGACAGGTGCACCCGAAATCAAAAGACCATCCTGATGCATTTTACTTGCTACTTGTACACTTATTTGCTTCGGATTGAATGTTGACCGGCTTCTAGAATAAGGGAGAAAAGTTGGAAAAATCAAATTCAGGTATGAGAGAGATAATTACCCACTTTTGAAAAAATTTGGTGTCTAAATTATACCGAAACTCTGCCGAAATTTAAAAAAAAAGAGAGAAAAAAGAAAAAGAAAAGAAGGGAAAATTATTGCAAAATATTTCATGTTTTTCTATTGTGTCAAAACTTTCTGAACTATGCAGATTTGATTCTCACCGGATGTGGGATACGTAGGCAACCCTTATCTGGTCCAACCCCGTTTTTGCAAAAAATAACCCAAAAATATGAAATGTTGTCATTTTCGTCATAAATAATGTTAGGTGATGACGTTTTTGTCTAAATGGTCAGAAATGTCCCGACAGGGCGCTGTGAGGCTGTTTTTGCAATAATAGCCACCTATGGTCTTTTTTCAAATTTTTGGCATATCAGCAAACACAACCCTAAAATCTTCCTTCCTGAAGTGTCGAAGGGACGTATTTGCAAAGGTGGTTTATTTTTTGAGTTGCAATTTTGCAAAAATATGTAGGATGAGCACTATTGAAAATATACCTTTCAAAGTTGTAAGGAAAATCCCGACGGGACTCCATATGTGGTGGAATGACCTAGGGGAGGTCAGCAGAGATGTTGCGATAAAAGCTTTAGGTGGGCTCACAGGTCTCTTGATAATAAAACCAAGGGTGGACATAATTGACGCATTGATACTATTTTAGGACCCGACGCACAATGTGTTCTATTTCTCTGATTTTTAGATAACCCATACGCTTGAGGAGATAGTAGGCTATGCTGGCTTTAACGGGAATCTCAGGAGTCGGTATCTAGTAGCACCAATAACTATAAACTCTTAACAGTTTTTAGACCTTCTGACTATTAGCCGGGAAGTCAAAGATGAAAATTTGGCTGAGGGATTCTACACATTGTACTTCTTATACAGCCATTTTGGAGACCCCCATGGTTTTGAGGCTCTGAATACCGGTTTAAGTCATCAAGGGAATAAAGGCAAATGGGAAGCACGCTGGGGATTGGCCTTTGTAGTGGCATTCATAGGCACTCTAATATGTACAATGAGTGATGGACATATAGAGTTGGGACTCGCAGGAGTGGCCGACTTCATGATCAAGAAGGCTAATGGCACTATTATGCCAATGATCCTAGCCGAAATTTACCGAGCTTTAACTATTTGTCGAGATGGGGGAAAGTTTTTTGAGGTTGCAACTTGCTTTTACAAATCTGGATGGAAGAACATCTTTGCCATTGTCTGGGGTACATGAACTATGGTCTGACTGTCTTAACTGCATTGAAGTACACAAAAACTGGGTTGATGGTCATGAGTTTCCAGAAGGTATAGAGGCATGGTTAGCACATTTGATTTCTTTGACTGCAAGCAAAATTGAGTGGACATACGGTGGGCTCCCGGTCAACAAAGTGATTTACATGTCGGCTGGAGTGTGTTTTCTTCTATTAATGGGTCTTTAGAGTATTCAGTCGTATGCCCCTCACAAGGTTCTACAACAACTGGGCAGGTACTAAACTGTCCCCCATGATGAAGATTTGAGTCGACAAGTCATTGAACTATGTCCAAACGTTGCATTCCCAAAAGAAAAGGTCCGCCAAATTTGTCATCAATACAGGTTTCTGGAACCACAGACTCGAGTACGGGACTTGTCCAAGAGTGTGGTATAGCCTAGCTACACAGCCTGGTATGGTAAAAGGGTTCGAGTCCATTAAGAGATTGAATGGCCCGCCAAAAGGCCCGACGTGCAACAATTCACTAATGGGGAATAAGAACAATGGAATTAATCAGCAAATAAGAAAAACTATAGGGCTACAATAAGCAAATTTGAAGGGAAAATCAGAGACATTAAATTTGATGGTAGGTTGCAGGCCGCTGCTGATAAAAGGAGAGAAGAAGAAGTTGGCCCGAGAAAATGAAGCCCTCTAAGCCCAGATTCAAAGGATGAAGATAGCTGCTAAAAACCCGGGAAGGAGCAAAACAGATTAAAAACATATAAATAGTTTTAGGCGGAAAGTGTGCGATTATGGGGCTGATTTAGAAGAAGCCGAAAATGAATTGGCAAAAGCCCGGGCAAAGTTGGCAAAAAACACAGAAAGACGGGCGGGGTTTATTCAGCATCTAAAAGGAAAGTATGAAAAAGAAGTCGCAAGTTTAAAAAGAAAGCTAACTACTCTTGAGAACGAAATGGCTCAACAAACAAAGAACATCAAAGCAGAAAGAGAGCATTGTTATGCATTGGTGTCTCAACGGGAAGAGGACGTGCAACAGTTGCAGGAGCAAAGCCATATGGACACCCAAGTTTTGGAAGCTAGATCTCAACAAATTGGATGCCTACTCCAAGAGAAGGGCATAATTAGAGAAAGGGTTAGAGGAATTGTTGATTATATCATCATGAAATTCCATGAGTGCGAGGATATAACTAGATCCACTTTCTTCGCCAATGGGATTACTTTCGTTCGCCAGATAATGGACGACCTGGATCACCTCCAAGAAAATATTGCATGTAGGCCCGTTTTGAGACCTACTGATGTCCCGCGGGCCCCTGGAGTAATATTGGAGGAACTTATGTATTATTGATTTTTCTTTTACGATTCTGTATTTTATTTTTCTTCAGAGTTTGTTAAGTTTACTTTGAGTCTGTTTTTTTTTTAGCTCTAAAGTCTGTATGATATAGTCTTTGTAATAGAGAAAAAGCAAAAGTTTTTATTTAATGAAAGTTTGAAAAACAAAAAAAAATCTTCCTTTTTAATTTCATTTACTGTCACGACCCCGGTTCAACCTTCATGAACCATCATGACGGCACCTAATCTCTAAGACTAGGTAAGCCTAACAATACGAAAAATAAACAATTTGCAAAAAAAAGTAATTTAAAACCCGAAATAACAAAGTGAAACATTATTTAAGATATCGCTCGGCATATACAGTAGAAACTCTCGAAACTAATAACATTTCCCAAAACTAGGAATCGCATGAAAACACAAGGTTTTGAGGTCTACAAGTACCTAACTCTAGAATGTCTAACAAAGAAAAATACAGAAGGGCTAATACTTAAAGAGAGAATAAAAAGGGACTCTTTGGTCTGCGGACGCAACAGATATACCTCAGAGTCTCTACAAGCGCCTCGCCTCAAGCATGATAAGACTGAGTGGAAGTACCTGGATCTGCACATGAAAAACATGCGCAGAAATGGCATGAGTACACTACAGCGGTACTCAGTAAGTTCCAAGCCTAACCTCGATTAAGTAGTGACGAGGAAGGTTAGGGCCCTACTGAGGTTAAATGAAAAAAAAAAGTATAACAGTATAGGATAAGACAGTATAATCAAGTGCAACGGTAAGAAATAACACATGATATAAGGTACAACACAGCTATAATAGTAACAAGGAAATCACAGGAAAAAATACAACTTAACACGGGGAAAACAACCGGGGGACCTTCCAGGATACCGTCCTGTAGTCCCAAGTATAAATACACAGTAATGGGGTAATATACCAGGTGTAGTCCCGTAGTTCCATATAACTGTAAAGAGGGATCTACCGGAATCCAACATCTGTAGTCCCAAATGAACAGACAGGGGGGATCTACCGGAATCCCACATCTGTAGTCCCAAATAAACAGACAAGGAGGGTCTACCTGAATCCCACATCCGTAGTCCCAAATGTAAATACATAGTAGCAACACGAAGAATATTCAGAAATTGTCAACTTCATAACAAGGCAAATAGGTATTAATAGCCTAGCATGCTGCACAAAATTCAGGTAAAGTAGTTTGAGCAAATAAAGCAACTAAGTCACTTAGACATGCTTCCCTAAGCTAACAACATGTTTAAATTGCAAGTAGTAATAACAGGAGAAGAAACACAATTTTAATTACTTAGAAAAAACCGGATTTTCAACAATTAGCACAAGTACGCACTCGTCAACTCATGGACAAGGCATTTCAATTATCAACAATATCAAATCCTAAGGGGAAGTTCCCCACACAAGGTTAGGCAAGACACTTACCTCGAACCGGCTCAAAATCAACCCGAAACCACGCTTTTGCCACGATTACTCGACTCTAAGTGGCCCAAATTTCAATTAAATTGCATAATGTAAATAACACTTCAAGTATCTAATTCAACTAATTAACTCTAAGCTAATACGCGAAATTAGGTGAAATGACCAAAATACCCCTTGGGCCCACGTCTTGGAATCGGGTAAAATTTATATTTTCAGATTCCTCATACTCTCACGAGTTCATGCATACCAAAATTATCCAAATCCAATGCCAAATTTCCAATCAAAACTTGAAATCTAGGTCTAAGAACTTTCTTTAAACTTTTCCCCTATTTTCATCTTCAATCTGAAATTAAATGACAAACCTAAGATTAGATTATAAGAATACAACAAGAAAGGTATTAGGAATCATTACCCACTGATTTCCTCTTCAAATTCCTCCCAAAATCACCCTTTCCCGAGCTCTAAATTGATTTTTAACTTTTTGAAACTAAACCCTCGAATTTCTAATTTTTCTGCCCAGCAAATCCGCTTTTGCGGTCTCGCTTCTGCGGAAGAACGACCGCACCTGCGAAACATATTAATTTCCCCCAAATCTGCACATGCAACATACACACCACATCTGCGGTCACGCAGGTGCATGAATCCTTCCGCACCTACGCAGGTGCATGAATCCTTCTGCGGGAGTCACATCTGCGGTCTTTCAATCGCTGATGTGGTTGTGACAGCAGCCCAAAGAACATTAGCTGCAACTCCAAATTTCCAACTTCCCATTAACCACCCGAAATCATCCCGACGCCCCCGGGACCTTAAACAAAAGCACAGACAAGTCATATACCACTATTCAAACTTATACAAACCTCCACAACACCTCAAACAACAACGAAACAACCAATTAGCATCGTATTCAAGCCTAAGAACTTCAAAAACTCTCAAAATACGCTTTTGATCAAAAAGTCTATCAAACCTCGTCCGAATGACCAGAAATTTTACACACACGTCACCTTCAACACTATGGAGCTACTCCAACTTTCGAAATTCAATTCCGACCCTCGGATCAAAATCACACTATCGAACCGGAAACTTCAAAAATTCAACTTTTGGCATTTCAAGCCTTAATTAGGTACGGACCTCCAAAATACAATCTGAACACGCTCCTAATCCCAAATTAACCCGACGGAGATAACGGAACCATCAGAATTCCATTTCGAGGTCATCTTCACATTGTTTTGACTACGGTCAAATTTGTAAAACATAAGCTCTCATTTAGCTACTAAGTGTCCCAAAACTCTCCGAAACTCCAAATAATTCCTCCCGACAACTTACAATAGCAGAAACAAACACGGGGAAAACTGTTAATAGGGGATCAGGGTGTTAATTCTTAAAACGACCGGCCGGGTCGTCACATCCTCCTACACTTAAACATTCATTCGTCCTTGAACGAGCATAGAGACATACCCGAAGTAGTGAAAAAATGAGGGTAACGGTTGCACATATCCTGTTTGGTCTCCCAAGTCGCCTCCTTGACCGGCTGACCCCACCACCAAACCTTTTACTGATGCAATCTTCTTTGACCTAAACTTTCAGACCTGCCTGTCCAATATTTTTGCTAGCTCTTCAACATAAGATAGATCTTTGTTCAACTGGACTGAACTGAAATCCAACACGTGCGACGGATCACCGTAATACCTCCGGAGTATCAAAACATAAAATACCGGATGAACCCCTGCCAAGCTGGGAGGTAAGTCAAGCTCATAAGCAACCTCCCCAATGCACCTCAATATACCAAAATGGCCAATAAACCTCGGACTCAACTTCCCTTTCTTCCCAAATCTCATAACGCCCTTCATAGGCGAAACCTGAAGCAGAACCCGCTCTCCAACCATATAGGAAACATCACAAACCTTCCGGTCCATGTAACTCTTCTGTTTGGACTGGGCTATACGGAGCCTATCATGTATGACCTTAACCTTCTAACAAGCATCCTGAACCAACTCTGTGCCCAATAATCTAGCCTCACCCGGCTCAAACCAACCCATCGGAGATCTACACCGCCTACCATATCGAGCATCATATGGTGTCATCTGAATGTTGGATTGATAATTGTTGTTGTATGAAAACTCCACCAATGTAAAGACTAATCCCAAGACCCTCCAAACTCAATCACACACGCACGGAGCTTATCCTTAAGAATCTGAATAGTGCGCTCAGACTGTCTGTCCGCCTGAGGGTGAAATGTTGTACTCAACTCCACTCGAGTACCCAACTCATGTTCAACAGCCCTCCAGAACCGTGATTTGAACTGAGTATCTCTATCTGTAATGATGGAAACTGGAATACCTTGCAGACGGACAATCTTCCAGATATAAATCTCTATCGGGCGCTCCGAAGAATAGGTAGTACACACAGGAATGAAGTGTGTGGACTTGGTCAACTGATCTACAATCACCCAAATGTCATCAAATTTCCTCAAAGTCCATGGGTGCCCAAATACAAAGTCCATGGTGATCCGCTCCCACTTTCACTCCGGAATCTCTATCTACTGAAGCAACACACCCGGCCTCTGGTGATCATACTTCAACTGCTGACGATTGAGGCACCAAGCTACAAACCCAACTATGTCTTTCTTCATCTGCCTCCACCAATAGTGATGCCTCAAATTCAGGTACATCTTCGCGGCAACCGGATGGATGGAATATTGCGAACTATGGGCCTCCTCTAGAATCAACTCCCGAAGCCCATCAATATCGGGTACACAAACACGGACCTAAATCCTCAATACCCCTGTCATCACCAATAGTCACATCTCTAGTATCACCATACAAAACCTTGTCCTTGAGGGCAAGCACATAAGGGTCATCAAACTGCCACTCCCGGATACGATCAAACAAGGATGACTAAGAGACCACGCAAGCTAGAACCCGATTGGGCTCCGGAAGATCCAATCTCACAAACTGACTAGCTAAAGCCTGAACATCCATCACCATGGGCCTCTCTACTGCTGGTAAATAAGCCAAACTCCCCAAACTCTCTTCCCGACGACTCAAAGAATTGGACACCATATTAGCCTTACCCGGGTGATACAAAATTGAGATATCATACTCCTTCAGCAGCTCTAGCCATCTCCTCTAATGCAAATTTAGATCCTTCTGCTTGAACAGATGTTGTAAGCTCCGGTGATCAGGATAAATCTCACAAGGCACACCGTAAAAATAATGAGGCCAGATCTTCAAGGAGTGAACAATAGTAGCTAACTCAAGATCATGGACATGATAATTCTTCTCACGAACATTCAACTGTCAAGATACGTAGGCAATCACCCTACCGTCCTGCATCAATACCATTCCAAGGCCAATCCTTGAGGCATCACAATCGACAGTATATAGTCAAAGTTGTCTTGAGCTTATGAAAGCTCGCCTCACACTCTTTTGTCCACTGGAATGGAGAACCCTTCTGGGTCAATTTGGTCATAGGTGCTGCGACGGATGAAAACCCCTCAAACAATCGACGGTAATAACCCACCAAGCCAAGAAAATTATGGATCTCTATAGCTGAGGATGGTCTGGGCCAACTTTGTATTTCTTCCACTTCCTTCGGATCCACCTTTATCCCCTCACTAGAAACCATGGGACCCAAGAATGCCATGGAATCCAACCAAAACTCACATTTCGAGAAATGAGCATACAACTTCTTCTCTCAGAGTCTGAAGCACTGTCCTCAGGTGCTGCTCATGATCCTCCCAACTCCAGGAATACACCAGAATATCATTAATAAAAGAAATGATGAAAGAGTCAAGATATGGCCGGAACACATTGTGCATAAAATGCATAAAGGCTACTGAGGCATTGGTCAGCCCAAATGACAAAACAAGGAGTTCGTAATGACCATACCGTGTCGTGAAAGTTGTCTTCGGGATATTTGGCTCCCAAATATTCAACTGCTGGTACCCTGAACGCAAGTTAGTCTTAGAAAACACTCGTGCATCCTATAGCTGGTCAAACAAATCATCAATATGAGGCAAAGGATAACAGTTCTTCACTGTAACTTTGTTCAACTGCCGATAATCAATGCACATACGCATAGAATCATCCTTCTTCTTCACAAACAAGATAAAAACACCCCCACGATGATACAATAGGCCTAATAAAACCCTTATCAAGCAATTCCTATACTTGATCCTTCAACTCCTTCAACTCAGGAGGAGCCATACGATACAGAGGGATAGAAATGGGCTGAGTACCCGGTAACAGATCAATACCAAAATCAATATCTCTATAGGGCAGAATGTCCGGAAGGTCAGTTGGAAACACATCAGAAAAATCCAGTACTATTAGGACTGAATCAACTGAAGGGGTATCTATGCTCACGTCTCTCAAATAAGCTAGAGACGCGTCACACCCCTTCTCAACCATTCACTGAGCCTTAAGGAAATAAATAACTCTACTGGGAGTGTGATCTAAGGAACCCCTCCACACAACATGTGGTATACCTAGCATAGCTAGTGTCACGGTTTTGGAATGACAATCAAGAATAGCATAATAGGGCGACAACAGTCCATGCCCAAGATAGCATCAAAATCAACCATGCTGAGCAACAATAAATTGGCTCTTGTCTCAAAACCACTAAGAACAACCAAACACGACCAATAAAGGCAGTTCGCAATAAGAGAATCTCCCACAGGGGTAGAAACATAAATAGAGAAACTCAAAGAATCCCAAAATACACCCAAATACGGAGCAAAATAAGAAGACACATAAGAATAAGTGGAGTCTTGATCGAATATAACTGATGCATCTCTGTGACAAACCAGGAAAATACCTGTGATCACAGAATTGGAGGCAACAACATCGAAACGGGCAGGAAGGGCATAGTATCTAACCTGGCCTCCCCTATAGGGAGACCTCTACCTCCCCGACCTCCACCTCTAGCTGGTTGAGCAGGTGGGGTAGGAACATGAGCTGTAACCATAACCTGAGAACTCTGCGGGGCACGTTGTGGCTGAGAAGTCTGTGGAGGTGCACCCCTCCTAAGTCTAGGGCAATCCCTCTGGCATGTGTTACCACACTCAAAACAAGCTCTGGGAGGACATGGCGGCTGTGACTGGCTCAGGCCAAGTCTACTAGACTGACCGCTGAAAGTACCGCACACAGGAGATGCCCTAGATACTGGAGGTGCATAATAAGGCTTCTAAGGTCTAGGAGGAGCTGGAATACCACTGGTTGCTGGAAGAGTTGAATGAACGGGGTGACTCATCTAACCCCTACTATAACCTGCCGCTGGGGCACGGACACCAGAATAATGGCTCGACTCCTGGGACCTCTTGGCCTTTCTCTCCTCTTTATCCCTAACATAAATACCTTCAATCCTCCTAGAAATACTCATAATGAATATCCATCTCCAGCTCACTATCCATGCTAGACCTGATGCTGGGAATGAGCCTCTCAATAAACCGGCGAACCCTCTCGCGAATAGTAGAAACCAAGGCTGGTGCATGTCTAGCCAAGATGGTGAAACTGACAGTATACTTCGAGACAGTCATAGTACCGTGGTGCAAATGGTCAAACTCTTCACGCCATGCATCCCTGAGGCTCTGAGGAACATATCTAAAAACTTAGTCCAAGTCAGGGAAGTTGCCTCATCCGGACTGTCTAACTCATAAGCATTCCACCACTCATAGGCGCTCCTCGAAGATGGGAAGTGGTAAAGGAAACCCCACTCGATCCTGACATACCCATGGTACGTAGAATACGGTAGAAATCATCTAGAAATCCCAAAGCATCATCTGATGCTAGACCACTGAATACAGGAGGTTTTTACTTCTTGAACCTCTCAAGCCTCCGTTGCTCATCCTCAGAAGCCGCTGTCCTATCCTCGGGCTGATCTGGAACTGCAAGCTGTACCAAAATAATCTCTGGGACCTGATCCACATGCACTCGCTTCTTAGAAGTTTGACTGGTGGGAGTCTGTGCTCCTCTCCCGACCTGGAATGTAGCTGCAGCAAGGGGAAGCAACCCTGCCTGAGCCAAAGTGGTGTAAGTGCTCATGAACTGTGCTAGAGTCTCTTGAAGTACTAGAGTAGTAGTAGCAGTAGGTGTATCAGGTGCCTAGGCTCCGACTGGAACTACTGGTGACTCATCGGTGGCAGCTCGCGTAGGTGCTCTAGCTGCACCGCGTGCGTATCCTCGACCTCTACCCAAAACCCAGCCTTTGACGGCTGCAGTAGGGGGCATGTGCCGGATCATCTCGGGTAACACGTGTCCTCACCATCTATGAGAGAATAGAAGACATAAGTTTAGAATTTGTGATATCAAAATCTTGCATGACAAGGAAATCAAATAAGTACAGACGTCTCCGTACCGATCAACGAGACTCTAAAAAAGCGGCTTGTAATTCATGACTTCTATGAACCTAGAGCTCTGATACAAACTTTTCACGGCCCTGGTTTTCCCTCCATGAACAGTCGTGACGGCACCTAGTCTCTACGACTAGGTAAGACTAAAAATGCATAAAATAGACAATTTTCAGAAAGAAGTAATTTAAAACTTGAAATGTCAAAGTGAAACAGTATTTAAGATGTCGCTCGACATATACAGTACAAACTCTCAAAACTAACAACATTTCCCAAAACCTTGAATCTCATAAAAATACAAGCTTTTGAAGGTCTACAAGTATCTAGCTCCAGAATGTCTAACAAAGAAAAATACAGAAGGGCTAATACTTAAAGAGAGAGTAGAAAGGGACGCTTTGGTCTGCGGACGCGGCAGGTATACCTCGGAGTCTCTACAAGCGCCTCTCCTCAAGCGTGATAAGACTGACTGGAAGTACATGGATTTGCATATGAAAAACATGCGTAAAAAGGGCATGAGTACACCACAGCAGTACTCAGTAAGTGCCAAGCCTAACCACGGCCGGGTTGTGACGAGGAAGGTCAGGGCCTTACTGAGGTTAAATGAAAAAAAAAGTATAACCGTATTGGATAAGACAGTATAATCAAGCGCAAAAGTAAGAAATAAAACAGGATATAAGGTACCATATAGTTATAATAGTAATAAGGAAATCACATGAAAGAATACAACTGTCATGCCCCAAAACCGAGAGACACAACCGGCGCTCAACCGGAGGACCCCAGTCAAGCGGACCTGAAATTGTCTTTCCTACCCCACGCGTTACCCCGTGATTCCAATATACACAATTCTTTTGAAATAGCAATTTAAGACTTAAGCAAAAACTTACAACTTGAGTTCATTTCTACTTTTTATCATTTTCAACATTTGATACCAAGTACTTGCAAAGTACATACAATATTTACCAAAGTGGACCACGATTCTGAACCGTACCATTACTACCCAAAATACTTTTATACACCACCCACATTGTGTCCACGGAGCCTTTATGAATACTTGGAACTAGACCAATACTTGCCGGCAGTAAGGCCTCGGCTATACCTTACAATACACAATAAACTCAAAATAAGGTGGCATGAACCACACATGACCCCAGGAGGAAGTGGGGCTCACCAATACAACTGATGGGATGGAGAGGAGTGCTACTCTTGGTGGACTGGAGTACCTGCTATAGATCCACCTATAATCATAACACGAATGTAGCGCCCCCGGCAAAAGGGACGTCAGTACATTTGAATTATATTGGTATGTATGAACAAACTTTACCCCAAGTAAGATCAATCACTACATAGATAACAAACAATAATAGAATCAACAATCAAATGCACATGAAAGGTACAATCAAGCCAAACAAGTTTTCAATATCTCCCTTTTCACCTTTAACATTTTCACATCAATGATTTAACAATCTTTTTCATAATTTCATTTCGATAGTGATTTCGATCACTTTTCCACCCTTATTACCCTGGCCACCCTTGTTACCTCGGCTACCCTTATCACCACAACCCATACCTTATTACTTCGTGTTGCGGCGCACAACCCGATCCCACCGAACAAGTCACAATTCACAAACAACACAACAATAACAACAACAATTCACATCGAACAACAACAATACTTCTCAAAGAGCAACCACAACAATTCACATGATTTTCTGTAGCTATCAATACCATTTCCATCATATTCAACAACTCATATACAATTTAAGTCACCACAATAATTTCCCACAACAAGACAAATATGTTATTACCACAGTTGTTCCAATTGCACCATTTATGATTTCCTTCAATCATTTGTTTCTCAACTCTTACCACATAACATTTTCACAATCACATTTGGTTTATCGCCAATTTCTTACACCATTATATTGGGAAAACATAACCAACAACGTTCAAGACATATTAATCAAAAGAATTCATGAAATAGGCAATCTTGCCTTAACACCCGTGAAACAACCAAAATTCACAAATAGCTCACATAAATAACACGTACCAATTTCTTGTACTCCAAACAAGTTGACTTTACAAAAGGTTAAAGTTAGCCATACATACCTGGTATTTTCCCCTTAATGATACTACAATGTTCCAATACACTTAAGCAACTTCAATCTACAATACAACATTCAATAGGGCCAATATTAGTAATAAATTCCATAACTTATGCCATTTAGGCCTATTATCAAATACCTTGTAGGTATAAATCTTTACACCTCATATATATAGTATTGGTTCATCCAATTATCACTATTAATCAACAATTCATCCTACAAATTTTCTTCAATAATTTATACTCCTAACATCACATGTGTGATCAACCATTCACACACAACCAACAAAATTCCATCGAATAATCATCTTTAAATCCCTACGATAGTCATGTATTTAAATTGGGAATTTATGGCTTCCAATCACCATACCATAGGTTGTAATACATTATTCATACTCATAATTCCATAATAACTCCATATATGTAAGCCTAAGGTGTAGGATTACCTCTTGTAGACCAATTCTTGAAAGACAACTTTGGGGTGTTCTTAAGGTTTTGAAGAAATTCTATGAAATCCAACCATAATCATGTTGTATCTAGTAATTGAGAAGTGAAATCACCATGAAAACACACTTAAAAACTCACCTTAGGTGTGCAATTTGATGTCGTGGTCGAGTTGGTGTGTAGAGAAAACCCTAACCTTGAGAGATATCTCAAAATCTCTTATTTCCGATCTTTAGGGGTATTAAAACCTTCCAGGCGTGCGAACTTTCACATAGTTCGTGCTTTGTTCACGCGTTGGAGGCAGAATACTCAGCAAAATGCGCGAGCTCGCGAGCTCGAGCAAAGTTCGCGTGTTGTTCGCGCGAGTGACACCTGACTAGTAAAAGGGTCATAACGTTCATTATACACCTCCAAATGATAAATGGTTTATTGCGTTGGAAACTAGACTCAAAGAGCTTTAATTTGATAGGTTGTGAATCACACAACTCCTTATATAACTGGAGATATGATCGTTCAATGTGAGGTCTTGTGCGCACTCATTTACAAATTTCGTCCAATATGCAATTTTCCAACTTGGCTTAGACTTAGGCCTCTCCTTAGACCCCAAATCACTTATAATAAGACTTATACACTTATTACCATATCCAATTGATATCCATAATATCATAAATCCTTATTTGCACACAAATTAAAATAATTTAGCCTACCTTGGCACGACGAAATCTTAAATTACTTGGAAGAAAAAAATTTTGGGGCCTTACATTCTCCCCCCTTAGGATCATTCGTCCTCGAATGAGGATTGGCGTCCGTTCACTAGTTATACTTATGTAACTTCGGCTTGTTCACATCATGAAATATATCAATAGCCACGAATTTGGCTAACTCCATAAATTTTCGAAAATTTCGCCGGAGTTTCCTTTGTAACTCGGCCTATCCAGCTGTCAGAGAGCACCCCGAAACACATTTCCAAGCACCATTACACAGTTTCTGTTATCCCTACAACTGGTATACAGTTCATTCCCTAACAAATCATACATATTCATACACTTTAAACAACTTACAATTAGCTCGTTCTCTTTACACCACAATTTTCACCTGGTTCAATCAAGGTCATTTACTTTCCACACAACTGGGTCACTTCAATGAGCCCCATATATTCCGATCACTTTTACATGCCAGAAATACTTCAATTAACCATTACCAATCTGCACTATCATTAATCATTTATCTAATGCATAAGTTTCACAAAATTTTCATATACTACAAGGGTTGTACATTACCCAAATAGCAACAACATTTGCAATCTGGCACACATTGGGAAGTTACAACAATAAGGCAATTTCGGGAAAATGGGGTGCCTTTGCAAAAATCTGAACACTACCTCAAATTGCTTGAAGACAATCATTCGTAACTACTAGACTTGTTCGAATAGATGGGGATATTTCTCTTTCATTTCTTTTTTTTTCTCTTCCCACGTGGCTTCCTCAACTTGTTGACTTCGCCACAATACTTTAACTGAAGCAATTTCCTTGTTTCTCAATTTTCGGACTTGCCTATCAGGAATAGCAACTGGAACCTCTTCATACGATAAGTCTTCACTCACCTCAATAGTATCAGTAGGCACGATGGTGGATGGATCCCCAACTACTTTCTTTAACATAAACACATGGAACACCGAGTGCACTAATGACATCTTAAAGGGAAATTCCAGCCTATAATCCACCTATACTATCCTTTGAGTGATCCGATATGGCCCGACATAACTTGGTCTCAATTTCCCTTTCTTCCCAAATCGCATGACTCCCTTCATAGAAGATACCCTCAAGAACACCCAATCATCTACTTGGAATTCCAATTCTCTGCGACGTATGTCCGTATAGGATTCCTAGCGACTCTGAGTAGTTTTCATCCTCTCCTGAATGATTTTAACTTTTTTCATAGCCTGGTGCACGAGATCTGGCCCTATCAATTCTGCTTCACCCACTTCGAACCATCCAATTTGAGACCTACACCTCCTTCCGTACAATGGCTCAAATGGGGCCATCTGAATGCTAGCATGAAAGCTGTTATTGTAAGCAAATTCTAATTTCTACTTACTCTTCCAAATTCTCAACAAAAGATATCACTAAATGAGTTTTCTCATATAACCTTCTGTCTCAAATGAATAACACCTGCTAACTTCCACACATACCCTGATAACACCATTCTGCACGACATTGCATCAAATATAAGGTAACATTGTGCTCTGACTTTTATTATCCAACCTCTTCTCCCTATATGTGCCTTATAAAATTTAAGAAACCGCACTACTTCCCATGTAAATATTCTCACAATCCCTATTTATGGTTAAACACTGCCCAAAACACATATCAACACCCTTTATATGTATATATTTTAGGAAGGGTCACTGGCCCGAGAAGGGAATTCTCTGAAACTTTAGATCCTCCTCAATTCTTCAACAAAGACTTTTGGTTTTACTCTAAGTTTAAGACTTAGTCCACCTGATTCTATCCTCGATGAGTAACTCACCTTAGTCCCCATATTGTAGCTACCAATAGAGTTCCCTGATATTGCAGCTTAGGAGTTACCAAGCTAAACATGTCTGGTCCGTAACAAGTGTTCATCCTCTTTCAATCTATTCTGAACCTTTCATTTGCCCTTTGGTAGACTGTGTTGTCTTTCCCTTACTGATCACCCTTTGGCTTGGACAATATGCTAGTACCATCTTTTCTTTCTAACTGGTAACTTTCATTCCCATTCCATTTTACGCATAGTACATAATTGATAGCCTTATTGTGCCACACACTTGTCTTCCTCCCGTGAACTTGTAATATCATTGTGCCTGGTTTAATCGGTTTACAATACCACAAATTCACCACTTGTATTCTCACTTTTCATTGTATGTAGACATTAACTATCTCTAGATCTTTTAGTTGATATTTAGTGTCACCCATGTCGGTTGCATTGCGGTTAGTCCCTTATAACTTTTATTAACACTTGTGCTCTAAGCAAGTCCACCATTCTGATGCAAGATATTTTATGATAACCATGACCATCTCAATTTAAAGTTTTTCTCCCCATTTCTTCTCACCTCATTCTTCCAAGTTAGTGAATAGCCACGCACTCTTCCATATGTTGCGTGGTCTTTTACCTTAGGTATTTCATCCAGATCACCTCTTAACTCTTATTAGGATATCCGTGGGAAAGTATGTTCGTCCGCATATCACTTAACACTTATCTGTTTGTAAGATTCTTTAGAGGCTCTCCATCAAGCCCAAATACCCTNTTTATTCAACCACAAGGTCTGGGATTCCAAGTTCCCATATCAATGTCCTTTATGAGTGTAATACAACTTCGTACATTTCTGGGTCTTTATAAAGTTCGTAGTACAATGGTCTTCTCATCTTAAGTTCAATTGAGTCTCATTTCATAACTTCATACCTCATGTGAGAGACTTACACTCTCACCATTAATTTCTTGGTCATTCTCTCATATATCACGTGCTTATATAACCAATATTCTTTCACAGCTCAAGATCATTTACATACTTCTCGCACTATCCACGTGTGCTATTCAAGCTTACGTCTCATTTATCAAATCAATGCCTCTTNAAGCATAACATTTATTTTTTCCACTTGTTCTGCCTTTCTTAATGTCCTGGAACTTTGGTTAAATCACAAATCTATGATTAGCCAATTCTAAAACTTGCATTCTTTCATATTTCACCTATGGTACTTCCTTGGGTTCCATTGATCCTGACCTTCTAACAAGTATAAAATCCCTTTACAAATATACTCTTATTTTCTAGGATCGTTGACCCTATCATTCACATTGCCATGTGTGAAGAATTTACCTTCCTTAACCTTCCACCTTCTTGGGGTACTAGTTGTCTATCATTAGCATATCTTTTCAGAGAGTCATGTTACCCATTATCTCTTTTCTAGACCACGCATGTCTTCAACAAAATATTCAAACATCATAGCTACATGGTCTCACTCTTGTTTCATTGTATTTAAGTGGCCTCACGATGGCCCTTCCTCCCCCACTTGGGGCGAATGTCCTGGATTTTGACACAAGTCTTGAATTTAGAAACTTTAGGGACATATGCCTCATATATCTATCCCTCATATATATATTCGACTATTAGGGAGATTTAAGTCACCATAGTATTAATCTCATAAGTTCTCTACTCTTATTCAGCCACACAGGTCTGGGATTCCAATTTCTCATGTCAATATCCTTTATGAGTGTAATACAACTTCGTACATTTCTGGGTCCTTATAAAGTTCGTAGTACAAGGGTCTTCTCATCTTGGGTTCAATTGAGTCTCATTTCATAACTTCTTACCTCATGTGAGAGACTTACACTATCATCATTAATCTCTTGGTCATTTTCTCATATATCACGTGCTTATATAACCAATATTCTTTCACAGCTTAGGATCATTTACATACTTCTCGCACTATCCACGTGTGCTATTCAAGCTTACGTCTCATTTATCAAATCAATGCCTCTTTGGGCGGGTAATCAATTTTAACTCTTTTCTCAAATAAAGTATACTTATGGTACTACGTACTTATACTATATATCCATATCATTTGCTCAACACGATACACATGCCATCTCCTTAATATCCATGTCTTTCCCCATTGGTCATGATATATGATAACATTACTTGAAATAAACGAAAGAGCATTTAAACTTACCTTGAATCTCAACGCACGAGTTAGAAAAAACTCTTATAGTCAAGCTTTATCGCACGATTTGGAGTGTTGAAGAAGGGGAATATTCCTAAATGTCCATGTAGCCTCCAACTTATTGATGTGGTCGACAACACACCGATAAGAAGGACTCTACTAGACAACGGCTCTGAGACATCCTAGGACACTTTAAAACCTTAAGCTCTGATACCAAGTTTGTCACGCCCCAAAACCGAGGGACATGACCGGCGCTCAACCGGAGGACCCCAGTCAAGCGGACCTCGAATTGCATTTCCTACCCCACGCGTTACCCCGTGATTCCAATATACATAATTCTTTTGAAATAGCAATTTAAGACTTAAGCCAAAACTTACAACTTGAGTTCATTTCTACTTTTTATCATTTTCAACATTTGATACCAATTACTTGCAAAGTACATACAACATTTACCAACGTGGACCACGATTCTGAACCGTACCATTACTACCCAAAATACTTTTATACACCACCCACATTGTGTCTACGGAGCCTCTATGAATACTTGGAACTCAACCAATACTTGCCGGCGACAAGGCCACGGCTACATCTTACAATACACAATAAGCTCAAAAGAAGGTGGCATGAACCACACATGACCCCAAGAGGAAGTGCGGCTCACCAATACAACTGATGGGATGGAGAGGAGTGCTACTCTCGGTGGACTGGTGTATCTGCTATAGATCCACATACAATCATAACACGAATGTAGCATCCCCGACAAAAGGGACGTCAGTATATTTGAATTGTACTGGTATGTATGAACAAAATTTACCCCAAGTAAGATCAATCACTACATAGATAACAAACAATAATAGAATCAACAATCAAATGCAAATGAAAAGTACAATTAAGCCAAACAAGTTTACAATCTCTCCCTTTTCACCTTCAACATTTTCACATCAATGATTTAACAATCTTTTTCATAATTTCATTTCAATAGTGATTTCGATCACTTTTCCACCCTTATTACCTCGGCCACCCTTATCACCACAACCCACACCTTATTACTTCGTGTTGCGGCACGCAACCCGATCCCACCGAACAAGTCACAATTCACAAACAACAACAACAATTCACATTGAAAAACAACAATAATTCTCAAAGAGCAACCACAACAATTCACAACAATGTCTGTAACTATCAATACCATTTCTATCATATTCAATAACTCATATACAATTTAAGTCACAACAATAACACAACAAGCCAAATATGTTATTACCACAGTTGTTCCAATTGCATCATTTGTGATTTCCTTCCATCATTTGTTTCTCAACTCTTACCACATAACACTTTCACAATCACATTTGGTTTATTGCCAATTTATTACACCATTATATTAGGAAAACTTAACCAACAACGTTCAAGACATATTAACCATAAGAATTCATGAAATAGACCATCTTGCCTTAACACTCGTGAAACAACCAAAATTCACAAATAGTTCACATAAATAACACGTACCAATTTCTTGTACTCCAAACAAGTTGACTTTACAAAGGTTAAAGTTAGCCATACATACCTGGGATTTTTCCCTTAATGATACTACAATGTTCCAATACACTTAAGAAACTTCAATCTACAATACAACATTCAATAGGGACAATATTAGTAATAAATTCCATAACTTATGCCATTTAGGCCTATTATCAAACACCTTGTAGGTATAAATCTTTAAACCTCATATCTATAGTATTAGTTCATCCAATTATCACTATTAACCAACAATTCATCCTACTAATTTTCTTCAATAATTTATACTCCTAACATCACATGTGTGATCAACCATTCACACCCAACCAACAAAATTCCATCGAATAATCATCTTTAAATCCCTACCATGGTCATGTATTTAAATTGGGAATTTATGGCTTCCAATCACCATACCATAGGTTGTAATACATCATTCATACTCATAATTCCGTAATAACTCCATATATGTAAGTCTAAGGTGTAGGATTACCTCTTGTAGACCAATTCTTGAAAGACAACTTTGGGGTGTTCTTGAGATTTTGAAGAAATCCTATGAAATCCAACCATAATCATGTTGTAACTAGTAATTGAGAAGTGAAATCTCCATGAAAATACACTTAAAAACTCACCTTAGGTGTGCAATTTGATGCCTTGGTCGAGTTGGGGTGTAGAGAAAGATCTAACCTTGAGAGATATCTCAAAATCTCTTATTTCCGGTCTTTAGGGGTATTAAAACCTTCCAGGCTCACGAAATTTTGCATAGTTCGCACGTTGTTCGCGCGTCGGAGGCAGAATACTCAGCAAAACGCGCGAACTCGCGAGCTCACGCAAAGTTCGTGCGCTGTTCGCGCGAGTGATACCTGACCAGTAAAATGGTCATAACTTTCTGTATACACCTCCAAATAATGAACGGTTTGTTGCGTTAGAAACTAGACTCAAATGGATTTAATTTGATAGGTTGTTCATCACACAAATCCTTATATAACTGGATATATGATCGTTCAAAGTGAGGTATTGTGCACACTCATTTACAAATTTCGTCCAATATGCAATTTTCCAACTTGGCTTAGACTTAGGCCTCTCCTTAGACCCCAAATCACTTATAATAATACTTATACATTTATTACCATATCCAATTGATATCCATAATATCATAAATCCTTGTTGCACACGAATTAAAATAATTAAGCCTACCTTGGCATGACGAAATCTTAAATTACTCGGAAGAAAAAAATTCCGGGGCCTTACAACAACTTAACACAGGGAAAACAACCGGAGCCTTTTCAGGAAACCGTTCTGTTGTCCCAACTATAAATATCCAGTACTTGAGGAATCTACTGGATGCAGTTCCGTAGTTCCATGTAACTGTGCTGGGGGATCTACCGGAATTCCACATCCGTAGTCCCAAATAAATAGAGAAGGGGGATCTGCCGGAATCCCACATCTGTAGTCCCGAATGTAAATACACAGCAGCAACACAAAGAATATTTAGAAATTATCAACTTCATATCAAGGCAAACAGGTATTACTAGCCTAGCATACTGCACAAAATTCAGGTAAAGCAGTTTGAGCAAATAAAGTAGTTAAGTCACTTAAACATGCTTCCCTAAGCTAACAACAAGCTTAAATTGCAAGTAGTAATAACAGTAGAACAAGCACAATTTTAATTACTTAGCAAAAATCGGATTTTCAACAATTCGCACAAGTAAACACTCTTCACCTCACGTACAAGGCATTTGAAATATCAACAATACCAAATCCTAAGGGGAAGTAACCCACACAAGGTTAGGCAAGCCACTTACCTCGATCTGGCTCAAAATAAACCCGAAACCACGCTCTTGCCACAAGTACTCGACTCCAAATGAACCAAATCTATTCAATTAAATAGCATAATGTAAATAATATTTCAAGTAACTAATTCAACTAATTAATTCTAGGCTAATATGCAAAATTAGATAAAATGACCAAAATGCCCCTTGGGCCCAGGTCTTAGAATTGAGTAAAATTTATATTTTCAGAATCCTCATACTCTCATGTGCTCATGCATACTAAAATTATCCAAATCCAATGCCAAATTCCAATGAAAATTTGAAATCTAGGTCTAAGAACTTTCTTCAAAATTTTTCCCAATTTTCAACTCCAATCCGAAATTAAATGACAAAACTAAGATTAGATTATAAGAATACAACTAGAAAGGGATTAGGAATCGTTACCTCCTGATTTCCTGTTCAAATTCCTCCCAAAATCGCTCTCTCCCGAGCTCCAAATTGATTTTTAACTTTTTGAAACTAAACCCTTGAATTTTTTATTTTTCTGCCCAGCAAATCCGCTTTTGCTACAGAAAAATGACCGCACCTGCGAAACTCATTAATTTCCCCCAAATTCGCACTTGCGACCTACATACCGCATCTGCGGTCACGTAGGTGCGAGAACCTTTCTGCACCTGGTGCTCCTTCATTTTCCTCATCTGGTCGCTTCTGTGACTTAATTTCCGTATCTGCGGGAGTCGCATCTGCGACCTCTCAACCGCAGATGCGGTTATGATAGTAGCTCAAAGAACTTCAGCTGCAACTCCAAATTTCCAACTTCCCGTTAACCACCCGAAATCATCCCGAGGCCCCCGGGACCTCAACCAAAAGTACGGAAAAGCCATATACCACTATCCAAACTTATGCAAATCCCCACAACACCTCAAACAACATCGAAACAATCAATTAGCATCGGATTCAAGACTAAGAACTTCAAAAACTCTCAAAATACGCTTTCAATCAAAAAGTTTATCAACCCTCGTTCGAATGACCTGAAATTTTGTGCACATGTCACCTTCAACAATACCAAGCTACTTCAATTTCCAGAATTCTATTACGACCCTCGGATCAAAATCTCACTATCGATCCGGAACTTCAAAAATTTAACTTTCGGCATTTCAAGCCTAAATTAGCTACGGACTTCCAAAACACAATCCGAACATGCTCATAAACCTGAAATCACCCAACAAAGCTAACGGAACCATCGGAATTCCATTCCGAGTCTATCATCTCATTGTTTCGAATACAGTCAAATTTCTAAAACTTAAGCTCCCATTTAGGGACTAAGTGTCCCAAAACTCTCCGAAACTCCAAATAATTCCTCCCGACAACTTACAATAGCAGAAACATATATGGGGAATGCAGTAAATAGGGGATCAAGGCGTTAACTCTTAAAACGATCAGCTGAGTATTCACATCTATCCCCTGAACTACATAATGATCTAATTCATGCGGTGTCGTGATACATAGGCAAATCCCCATCGGATCCGGTCATAGCTTTAGAAAACTTGAATAAGAGAGAAAATGATGAAAAGAGGGAACAAGAAAAGAAAGAAAACAATGCAAAAGAGAGAGTGCAAAGAAATATAGAAAATAAAAGAAAAGATTCAAGATATGGGAGATAACAAAAGCCGGGATGAGACATACAACTATTGCAAAACATGTAGAAAAACATTTAACTGTCTAGGTGCATTACATTCCCCTAATGTGCGATTCCCTATGTGTTAAATGTCTCAAACTAACAGGTTTGTTGTGTATGTTGTTAAGAACTGGTTCTATTTTAGGTGGTTGTTTTTATGGTAATTTGGCTTCACGCCCTTACTTCACGAGATCTAATAAGAGTGTTGAAATGACATCAGAAAGTCACCTACCAATCATTAACCCCTCAGAGAAAAGACCAATGTCGGTTGTCCCAACGTTAGAGTCAGCAACTGCTGAAGAGAAGAGGATATTGCGCCTCCGCATGTTGGAGATGTGGGATGCTTTGTCTAACGATAAAGAACCACCCAGTACAATAACTAGTTTTCCTGAGTTGATTCCCGGAATAAGTGAAGCCTTCAATGTCCCTATAAACTACCCGGCCACTCCATTCGGATACCCCATTATGTCAACCCATTTCACCAGAACGCCTTCTTAGGTTCTCCCCCAGGCACTATTTTTAGAAGTGTCTTCTAATATATTCATCGCACCACCAACCTCTGCTACGACACAACCAATGGTGCCCAGGCCACGTTTCGAGCCGTCAGCATTTACTTTCCAAATACCACTATTTCAACTGGACACGACTAATGTCACCCCAAACTCCTACCCTCAACACACTCGTTATGAGTCTACCATGGACTAAGAAAGAACTATAAAGAATCCCGAGCAAGAAGAGATCACTTCAAAAATGAAAAGCATAGAACAAAGTCTCAAGAACATACAAGGCATGAGTGGCAGAAGAATGTCTCCTACGTTGACTTGTGCATGTTCCCTCATGTTCATCTGCCCATTGGTTTAAAGATGTCCAAATTTGAAAAATATGATGGACATGGGGACCCCATAGCTCACCTAAAAAGGTATTGCAATCAGTTTAGAGGAGCGGGCGGAAAAGAAGAACTCTTGATGGCTTACTTCGGGGAGAGTTTAGCCGGAATTGCATCCCAATAGTATATGGACCAAGATATCTCCCATTGGCACATATAGGATGACTTGGCCCGAGACTTTGTCAGACAGTTCCAGTACAATGTGGACATAGCTCCAGATAGAAACTATTTAGCCAATTTCAAAAAGAAGTCTTTAGAGAGCTTCCGAGAGTATGCTATCAAGTGGTGTTAGCTGCCAGGGTAAAACCCCCAATGGATGAGACTGAGATGGTTAGTGTCTTCTAGTGAGCCCAAGAGGTTGATTATTTCTAGAACATGATGTCCGCTATGGGCAAGCCATTTGCAGAAGCCATAAAGATTGGGGAAATGGTGGAAAATGGTCTAAAAACGGGTCGCATCCTGATCCTGTCGGATATTAGAGCCACTTCTAAATCAACCCAGAGAGGGTCAGGGGGTGTAGAAAATTGGAAAAAGAAAGAAGAAGTGTCAATGATCGCCTCAAGTTTTTGAAACCCCCGTCAACCCCGAGGTTACTTTGGTTTCTCTTCAAGCACCCCGTAACATTACTACCCTCACCAAGTTGCGACATATGCCATGACTCCTCAGCCTTATGCAGTAATGAACGCCCATCCATATGCTTGACCGTAACAACATTATAACTAGAATCAAGCTCCACCTCCAAGAAACAACCCTCCTCACCAAGCCCTATATAAAATCTACGTCCTCCACAAAATAATTATCCATATAACGCTCGTCCCCGTCAGCCACCCAGAATAATTAACTTCACACCCATCGGTGAATCATATTCTAGCCTTTTTCCCAAAATTGGTCCAAATGGGTTTGTTATAGCCCCTACCTCCAAACAGGCAAAACCCAGAGCCACGCTCCTACCGACCAGGTACCCATTGTGCTTATCATTCAAGGACAGAGGGGCACAACATTGAGGATTGTTGGACCCTTAAGAGGGCGGTCGAAAATTTGATAGAACAGAAGCGGGTAGTGTTGAGGGATGAGGAAGTTCCCAATGTAACTAATAACATATGTCGGCTTACAACAACGGGCCAATAATTGGGATGATCTATGAGGACAAAGAGTTCGACCCAACATTGAAAGCTATCATTTCTATTGCTGACGTAGAAAAGAAACCCAAAGTGGCAGCAAAGCAAGCTAAGGATGAGAAGAAAAGCAACTCCACTCCTTAAAGCATAGAAAAGGTTGTGGAAACTAAAACAGGGGCAGCACCTCCTAAAGATGTCGTTCTCCATGTTCCCAGGGCCCCAGAAAAGAACAGTTCGTGTTGAGTCCCCCCAAAAGGTTTGAGCAAAATAAGGTTACACTGAAGGTACCAAAGATGTACGTACCAAATGGGACTTATGTGGCGCGGGGGCCGATAATTTCACCCAGGCTGACTGCGTCCGTGGTTATCAGTTGTGGACCACATAATCCTATAAAGGACCCCGCTACCATCCCCTAGAACGACAATAAAGCAGTGGTGACATACAAGGGAAAGGAAATCATAGGGGAGGAGAATGAAACAAACCCTTCTAGGAAGTACCTCAACTTAGAAGAATTAACAAAACCAAACAGAAGCATTTTTCGCTTAAAAATCCAGTCAGTACTGAAGAGGCAGAGGAATTCTTTCGAAAGATGAAAATCTCGGACTACACCGTGATTGATCAACTCAGAAAGTCCCCCTCTCAGGTCTCACTTTTGTCCCTGCTGATAAGCTCGAATGAGCATCAGAAAGTGATGGTAAAGACACGTAATAAGGCATATGTTCCGGTTGAGACCCTGGTTGAACAATTGGAAAGAATAGCGGAACAATTTTTTGAAGTCAACCGGATCTCATTCAGCCGAAATGAATTGCCTCTGGATGGGGCTGCCCACAACAAATCTCTTCATTTGACCGTTAAATATAAAGGATACTACGTGAAAAGTGTTATGTTGGATGGCGGGTCTGGGGTTGACATCTTCCCTCTCTCGACCTTACAGAGCATGAAAATTGGGACTGAAAAGATTAGACCCAACAATATTTGCGTACGTGCTTTTGACGGCGTTAAGAGGGATACAATAGGGGAGATTTATTTGATTCTAACCATCGGCCCTATGGATTTTGAAGTAACATTTCAGGTTTTGGACATGGACACCTCCTACAATTTTCTCCTAGGAAGGCCTTGGATCCATGTTGTAAGAGCTGTAACCTCTAATCTCCACCAAATGGTTATGTTTGAACATGAAGACCAAGAAATCGTGGTCCACAGAGAAGATGAGAAATCAATCTATAGGGACAGTCCCATGTCTGGAGGCTAAGGAATGTAGCGAACACATAGTCTACCAAGCTTTTAAGATCGTGGTCACGGACCAGTGTGAGGAAGGAACGCCTCCTCTACCCTTCTTGTCAAACGCATCAATCATGGTCACTAGTGAAATGATCAAACATGGGTACAAGCTCGGGAATGAGCTCGGGGTATCTTTGCAAGGCATTACAGATCCTATCACTTTGACTGTCAACGAGAAGTTCTTTGACATAGGTTTCCAAGCTACAGTGGCCAATGTAAAATAGGCAAATAAATGTAAGAAAAATGGGTGGGTTCTACCTCAGCCGGTCCCGCATCTCGCTAGAACATTTGTTAAGCCAAGGTACATAGAAAAAGAAGAAGAAGAAGAGGCCTTCACGGCCGAAAAAATTGAAGACATCTGTGGAGCAATGAGGCAAATTTTATATGAGGCTCGTATGGTGCAGCCAGGCGAAGGCTCAAGAACTGCTGAGGTGCAATATATGGGGACAAATGCCAAGCTTCAAAATTGGAAGGCTGCTACATTCCCAGCCAGTAGTTCAGTCTTGCCATCTTTTCTGCATTCTGAGTTCTTTCAAGGTGTAACTCAAATTGTTTTAGTTTATTGTCTTTTAAAATTCCAATGTAAACCCTCCTATCTTCAAATTCAATGAAATGAAATCAATATTTCATCATCTATGATTCTCTCTCTATTTTCTCTTTCTGATTTTTTGTTATTTTTCTTATCTCTCTTTTTAGTTCTAATAATGCAGGCTTACATACCATGACATGCTTGTGGACTTCATGCCCAGATCATAATACGCTGTCTAATTATGAGATAATAAATCAAGAACCAGAATATGATAAAGATGAGGCTTTTAGGGAAATAAACCGAGAACTATAATAATTTGAGAATAAGCCTAAGATAAACTTAAATGAAACCGAGCCAATTAATTTGGGTAGTCCGGAAGATGTCCAGGAAACCATGATCATTCACGCTGATGAAAAAACTAGAGATACATTGGTCCAACTTTTGTTCGAATTCAAAGACTTGTTTGCGTGGTCCTATGATGATATGCCAAGATTGAGTGTTGATTTAGTGGTGCACAAATTGCCAACTTACCCCGGTTATCCCCTTGTCCAAAACAAAATAGAGAAAGTTTAAAATAGACATCAGTGACAACATCAAAGAAGAAGTCACCAAATAGTTGAAAACGGGTGTGATCCGAGTGGTCCGATACACCACATGGTTGGCTAATGTGGTCCCACTGCCAAAGAAAGATGGAAAAATCTGAGTGTGTGTTGATTATCGGTATTTGAACAAAGCAAGCCCCAATTACAACTTTCCATTACCAAACATCCACATCCTTGTTGACAATTGTGTCAAACATGAGATACAGTCTTTCGTGGATTGTTATGATGGGTATCATCAGGTTCTGATGGAGGAAGAAGATGCAGAAAAGACAACTTTCACTACACCTTGGGGTACTTACTGTTACAGGGTCATGCCATTTGGTTTGAAGAACATTTGGGTAGCTTATATGAGAGCTATGACCGCCATCTTTCATGACATGATGCACTAGGAAATTGAGGTATATGTGGATGATGTGATCATTAAATCTAGAACATAGGACGACCATGTGTGGGATCTAAGAAAGTTCTTCGAGCGTCAACGTAAGTATGACTTGAAATTAAATCCAGCTAAATACGCGTTCGAAGTTCCATCTGGGAAACTTTTGGGGTTTATAGTCAGTCGGAGGGGCATCGAGCTAGATCCAACAAAGATAAATCTATTCGGGATTTGCCCCATCTGAGAACCAAGAAAAAGGTTATGAGTCTGTTTAGAAGGCTGAATTACATTAGTAGGTCATTGCTCAGCTGACTACCACATGTGAGCCCATATTTAAGCTATTGAATAAAGATGTGGCGATTAGATGGATAGATGAATGTCAAGAAGCTTTCGACAAAATCAAAGAATATCTATCGAATCTGCCAGTGTTGGTCCCACTCGAGCCTGGAAAGCTTTTGTTCTTGTAGTTGATAGGGTTGGAGAATTCTTTTGGATGTGTTCTCAAGCAACATGATGTGACCGGGAAGAAATAACAAGCCATATACTATTTGAGCAAGAAGTTCACTAGTTATGAAGCCAAGTACACTTTGTTGGAAAGAACTTGCTGCCCCCTAACTTGGGTCGCTCAGAAGCTTAGGCATTACTTGTTGGCTTATACCAACTATCTCATAACTAGATTGGACCCTTTGAAGTACATATTCCAAAAGCTGATGCCCACGGGAAGGTTAGCAAAATGGTGAATCCTGCTCACTGAGTTTGACATAGACTATGTCACCTGATGAGAATCCCGTTGATGATGAATATCGACCCTTGAGTACTTACTTTCTGGACGAGGAAGTAAGTTCAGTTGAGGTAATTCCAGAAGACACCAATGCTTGGAAAATGTTCGTTGACGGAGCTGTAAATGCAAAAGGTGCTGGGATAGGGGTAATTTGATTTTGCCCACTGGGCAACACTATCCGTCCATAGCCCATCTTCGGTTCTTTTGTACGAACAATAGTATGAATCCTGCATTATGGGTATAAACATGGTAGTTGACCTGGATGTGGAAGAATTGTTAATCATGGGAGATTCTAACTTGATTATTCGACAAGCTCAAGGTGATTGGGAAACTCGAGATATCAAGCTTATTCCATACAGGCAACATGTAGAAGATCTTAGTAAACGGTTCAAATCCGTCGAGTTCAGGTATATCCCTCGATTCCACAATGAGTTAGCTGATGCACTAGCCATTTTGGCCTCAATGTTGTTATATCCAGGCAATGTTCATATTGACCCACTGAAATCCAAATTCGAGAAAGATGTGGTTAATCCAATACAGTTGAAATGGAACCAGATATTCATCCATTGCATCATTATATCAAAAGATTCTTGAAAACAAAGGAATATCCAGAACAAGCTAGTGGAGACCAAAAGAGAACCATTTGAAGGATAGCCAGTGGTTTCTTCTTGAGCGGAGAAGTCTTGTATAAAAGAACTCTAGATCTGAACCTTTTAAGATGCGTGGATGCCCAAGAGGCCAAAAGAATCATGAATAAAGAGCGCGCGGGAGTATGCGGACCCCATATGAACGGATACGTCCTTGCAAAGAAAATCCTTTGGGCAGGTTATTGCTGGATGACTATGGAAAAGGATTGCTTCAGTTTTGTCCGAAAGTGTCATCAAGGTTAGGTGCACGGTGACCTGATTCATGCACCGCCTTCGCAATTACATCCTATGCCAGCACTTTGGCCATTCATTTCTTTGGGTATGGATGTCATTGGACCAATCAAGCCGACTGATTCAAATGGGCACAGATTTATCTTAGTTGCCATTAACTATTTCACAAAGTGGGTTGAAGTAGTCATTGTCAAACCCGTCACCAAGAAAGCGGTAGTGGACTTCAAGCATTCCAACATTATCTGTCGTTTTGGTATTGCTAAGACTATCATTACGAACAATGCTGCAAATTTGAACAGTCATTTGATGAGAGAGGTATGCGAACAATTTAAGATCAGGCATCGGAATTCTGTTCCTTATCGGCCTAAAGCTAATGGTGTTGTTGAAGCAGCAAAAAAAATATCAACAAGATCCTCAGGAAAATGACTCAAAGTTCTAGATAATGGCATGAAAAGTTGCCTTTTGCATTGCTGGGATATTGCACAACCATGGGCACATCAGTTAGGGCAACACCCTATCTATTGGTTTATGTTACTAAAGTTGTAGGTTGAAATTCCATCTCTTCAAATCACCGTTAAAGCTGAAATTGAGGATAATGGTCAAGATCCGTCTAGAACAGTTAACCATGAATGATGAAAAGCAGATGGCTGCAATTTACCACGAGCAGTTGTATCAACAAAGAATGGCACGTGCCTACAACAAAAAAGTGCGGCCTAGAAACTTTGAAGGGGGACAACTCGTCTTGAGATATACGCTCCCACATTATAAGGAAGCAAAAGGAAAATTCACTCCAAATTAGAAGTGCCCGTACATTATAAGAAAACTGTTTCCAAAAGAGGCATTGTACTTGGGAGACGTTGAAGGAAATGACCTTGAAATAGTTGTCAATGCGGATGCGATCAAAAGGTATTATGTTTAACCCTTTTGCGGTGCTAATATTCTTCGATTGGGATGACGAAGGCTTTCATTCTCGCAACTCAAACACTATTAACCCTTTACAAACCCTTTGATCCAGTTATCTTTCTTTGACTACCCTCTTTGGAACACAAAAATGTTGTTAAAACAATTAAAAACAAAGTTTCTTGAACTATGTTTGACTTGATTTTGAAAAGATGAGTAGGTAGCCTCTCTAAGGGGTTAGGTTAAACAAAACAAAAATCCACATTTCCCCAAAAGTTGAAACTGGGGCAGAAGTTATAATGGTTTAGTGATGGTTTTCCTAAAAGGTTCCAAAGTTGTAATTCAATCCAAACTCTTTTTACCCCAAATCCTATTCAAGTCCTTCCAATCAATTCGTAAAGTTGTTCAAAATTGGAGGATGTGGTTACTTGGATCTAATACAATCAAATGAGAGAAATAAAAAGAGAGAGTGTTATTGGTGAAAACCACACGGGCACCATAAGGCGATGGTAAGCAGAGAAATTGAAATTAGAGAGTCTTGCTAGTGAAAAATCGCAAAGAGCACTATAAGATGACGGTGAGAAGAGAAATGACAGAGGTCAGTTAGTGAAAAATCCACAAAGGGCGCCACTAATCAAAAAAGGATCCCTTACAACCATCGGTACTGATAGAGTCCTGACAAGGTTTCTCGGTTTTCAAGTATGGTTTATGATGGGTTTATGAGAGTTCGATGGTTTGCACAGATCGTGTATCCCGTACAAAAAGCATGTCATGTCTATTTAAGTCTGCATGCACTCCAAACAAGTCCTTCTTTCCTTTCCTCGAAGGGACACTTCTCGTTTAAATTCATTATCTTGTCCTTTGTTTACTTTTCTTTGAATCCCTTTCGATCTAATTCTCCTCCGAAACTATTACAAAGAAAATATGGCAAGATTGGTCTTACAGGGTTTTGTTTGACAAAAGCTAATATTCAAGAAAGCACCCAGCCTTAGTAGGTGCATCAACTCTATCTCAACTGGCCATGATGGCCGATGCTCCAGAGTAAAAAACTCTTGAAAAAAAGAAAGGAAATCAAAGTCAAGTTCCCATAAAGGCAAAATAAAATGGAAAAGGCCAAGCCCCACACGGGTTAATCATCATGTGGAATTTGGGAAAACTCAAGATCCCCGAGTTTTAGAGATGAAGCCAACTCCCAAAAAGAGCAAACAAGCACTGAAGAACATTACTGTAAGAGCAGGGCCAAGATCAAATGATTGAACCAATCAAGGCCACAAAACCAACCACCATTTCAAACTGACAAATTGTTCTTTGATTTGAAAACCGGAAAATAGGTACAATCCAAAAAAATCCAAAAAAACCTTGCAAGAAGCAGATGCGATAAAAGCAAAGCACGCAGAGACTCGAAACGATTTTGCAAGCAAAGTTAACTCAGAGAGGGAAGTCCCCACCAAACTCTTTATTCATTCTCCTAAATAAAATGAAAAGAAAGCAGAAGAAAAATTCAAAATCATGGTAGTATAGGGTCTCCAACCCCTAGATGTATCTTTTCCAACATAGGGTCCCACTCTCTAGTTTGTCACACCTCCCTTTTCGCTACTACACCCCGTGAAGAGTATAATAAAAGGAGGTTTTCCACTTAAAGGAAAATCGAAACAGGATTTGTTTATTAAAAATCAGAGTCACCACTTGGGAGATTTATGGTGTCCCAAGTCACCGGTTGAATCCCGAATCGAGGAAATTATTGACTCTGTTTAACATTCCGCGATCCAGAAATTCGAGTAAGGAATTCTGTTAACCCGAGAGAAGGTGTTAGGCATTCCCGGGTTCCGTGGTTCTAGCACGATCGCTCAACTGTCATATTTGGCTTATTTATTTGATTTTAGTACATGTTTTAACTTATGTGCTTTTCATTTTGAACCGCTTTTATTATTATTATTTTAAGAGAATTGCAACGTCGTGAAAACACATCTCGAATCGCATCACATAAATGCACCCGCGGTTTTTGACAGATTTCGACTTCATTGAGATTTGGATTTGGGTCACATAAATGTGCACCAGAGTTTAGGAAAGTAATATTATTAAACTAACGCGCCTAAGGCAATTAGGCGTTAACACTTTGCGAGGGCCATGGAATTTTCTAAATGGCATGCCTCGAAATCTATGGATCAATTCACCATTAATTAAATGAGGGCCATGCATTTGTCATATTGTTTGGCATGGCACGCCTCAATTCTTAAATTAAAAGAAAATTCAAAACTAAGCTTCGAGGGCCATACACTATCATTGTTGTCTAATATGGCACGCTTCACACTATTCAACTACATGAATTACGGAAGCGTGTGGCCCCAAACGTGAGTGTGGGTGTTTGTACCTTGTTTTCACTGAAGGATCCATGTCACCTTACAGAATATTTTTAGAAGTTTAGCAACCCAATTTGACTTCAGACGCCATTTTAAACCAAAGCTAAAATAGAAAATCATCAAGTGATCTGCCAGATTCTTGCATAAAAAGAACTTCTATAACACATTTTTTGTTAAATTTCCCTTAACAAATAGAGACATTCATGACAATCACCAACAAATGCATGATGGATTCACCTTTATGCCAACAGCCGAAAACAAATAATTAGGTGCAATTCTAGATCAGTGATTCGTTTGTCAGTAGCACGACAATTAAGCTTCAGCTAACACACGCCTTCTGGAAAGACACCAAAGTGGTTCTCATATGCTACTTCAAACGAAAAACAGCAGTAGTACTCACAGAAGGTGCCCAAGATCATCACATTAAGTAATTCACACTCGTATTTAGCTTACAAATCCTGTTGAGCATTCAATCATGCTTAGAGCTCCATTGAAACTGAAGGGAAAGTTTTGAAAGGTAAGAGTTTGTCCATGAGCTAAACCTGAGTAGAAAGAATAAGAAGAAATCCCAATTAAGCAAAACGTAAACTGAAAAACTTACTTTAGTCTTTTAACACTCAACATACAGAAACTGAGAATTAGCAGAATTAGCACTCAAAGTTAGCACTCAAACAGTGCGAAATAGGGCAGGTGTTGAATGCAGAATTAACACTCAAAATTGTTGAAATATGTTGCCCAAACAATGCGAACAAGGTAGATTTTCAGCAGGGATTACAGTCTATGCAAATATCCAAAGAGGCTCAAGATGATCTATAGTTGACAATACAATATGAGTGAATACAATCTAAGGTGAATTAGAGACAATTCAATTATTTTAAAATCAAATGCAAGACTGATATTCCAGTGAAAGAGAAGGAATGGATATAGTTCTGCACATACATATTTCGCATGACAACTTTAACTTAACCTCTTGTTTTAAACCAAAATTTAAGGAACAAGATTGTCACAGTCACAGCCGCCAAATGCAAACAACGGAAACTAGCACTTCAAATTGCTTGAACCAACATACTCATGTCTGAAAGAAGCAAAGCAGATCGTCTGCACATTTCTAACATTTAGGGAAGGAACAAAACTAGTAGCCTAACTTTAACACATAGCTAGACCAACATCTTTAGTCCTAATTTCAATAGAATAACAACTGTAGTGATGCCAATCCTAGCCAATAGTGTAGCAGATTACTGGAAACATGAGTGTATAAATAGCTGATTCAACTTACTGAAATTCAAATATTCAGACAACCATAGATTCTTAGCATTAAGGCATGAGAAAAAACTACGCGCAACTTGACTGACTAGTGACTAATACACAAATAGGCATGAAACTTAAAAGTAAACGAGTCATTCAAACTCATTCAGCTGGCAATAACAAACCAACTCGAACAACTAAGATAAAAGAAGATCACGCAAAATCAACCTTCAGACCATTTAAAAAAAAAACAATTCTCAAACATTAAAAAAAAAACAAAACTATGATCGAACAGTGATAGACGAGGCTGATGAACACACATAGTTACACGTTCAAATGAATTTTAAGATTAGAGGATCATCTGAACACTCGTTATCCAACATCTGAAACATGGAAAAGGTTGAATGCAGGGAAGTAAATACAACTAAACACCAAACACACAAACTTCGCAATTATCTCAAACTTAGTCGATTTACAATTATCCATGATTTGATTCGCAACATAAACATATGATAAGAAATGGAATAAACCTGTAATTAAACTGAATTCGTCACAACATTGAAATTGACCAAAAGAGAATAACCAGCAGCTGAACAACAGTCCTCGAGCAGCAATAGATTCGACTTCAAATGACTTCCATTTTAACCCAAAAATCCAGAATTATCACGAAAAGATGAGCTCTAGAGGTCTCAAAGACAAAAACTCTAAACAATAATCGACAGGAAATATGAAATAACAGCATCCTCCGTCATTTTTGAGTTGTTCCCATATCAGAAATATAGGAACAAAATAAACTGAAAATAATCTCTCAAGTTCCTTTCCGAAAAATCTCTCCACCTCTCAAAAATCTCCCCCCCCCCCCCCCCAAAAA